>APFE031481040.1:5796-24736 GCA_000404065.3 Pinus taeda | reverse complement strand
AGTGAACAAGTAAATTGGACCAATACTGCTTTGAAAGGTTAGATATGCATGCATCAAAAATAAATGCACAAAAAGAACAAGTGGAGCCTCTACAAGTCTTTGTAAAGAGTATCAATAAAAGTCTGAATAATTTTAAGTTTTCTAACTCTACAATAGAAGGATTTGTACGAGAAGGTCAAAGTGAAGCAAGAACATTGTCTGAAAAAATAGATGGACAATCTGAGGAAATCGAAAATGAAATCCACAAAGCCTTTGTGTTGACCCATATAAAGATTGAAGATCTTTCCTCACAATTGGAAAATTTGTCTTCTATGTCCAAATATAAAGACATTAGTTCTTCACTATTGTCTAGCTATCTTGTCCCTGTACAATCTATCCAGAAATCAGAAGATAAATTTCCCCTTTTTTGTCCTAAAGAAAAATAACAATAAAATCAGCAACCTCATTTAACTGTCATCTACTGCTAGTTTATGATCCATTGCCCAACCAGTACTCAATATATCCTACTCCTGGTTTGAGTGATAAGGGTAAACTGCCAGAATCTCAAACATTTTTCAATGATGCACATAAAGAATGGAACATTGACAATTTAAGTTTCGATCAGATAAGACAGATGATTGATCAAATGTTCACGGAATATAAGCTAATGTGCATGAGGGGTAAAAGTGAAGTAGAATCTTGTAAGACATTAATTTAGTGTTTTATTGGTACACTCAGAATATGGTGGGAAATAGAATCCTCTCCAGCATTGCTAGATAAAATAGCAGAAGAAATAGTTAAAGATGAAGCAGGGGATGTTGTAAATAATGAAAATGGGGATCCCCAAAATAACATGATTGGAGCTCTAACATCATTCATCCCTGAACACTGTTGTGGTGCAAAATCATATATATCAGATGAACACTCTTTGATATTAATGAATATCAAATGTAAAAAAATGTCCCAGTATGAAGACTTCCACAGGGATTGGATTCAAAGAATCTATGAAGTAAAAGATAGCAAGAATCTCTTATGGAAACAAGTGTATCTTGAAGCTTTGCCTTCAAAATTTGTAGATTATTTGAAAATTCAATAAGTATTCCAAAACCCATATGAATCTTATACTTGGGGGAATATATAGTACCATAACAAAAGCCTTGGTTGGATATGCACAAATATGAAGGTGAATAAATCTATATAGAAATTGTTCAGGCTTCCTGATAGTAGATATATCTGCAAAAAATATGGTCTCTATATAGATAATCTTGTTGTACAAAAAGGAATGGGTGAAGAAGGCCCTCAAGAAAACCTCAAAAAGAAAAATTAACCATCCTACAAAACCCCAAGAATAAGAAAAGAAAAAGGCTACTACAAAATAATTCCAAATTCCCACTATTGTGGTCCTCAAGATATTCATCTTAAGACTCACAAACAAGAAGCCTCAAATAGGCTCACCTGTTGGTTATATTGGAAAAAAGGCCATACTTCAAATAATTGTCCACAAGGGGAAGAATCAAAACTACACAAAGGGAAAAAGGTCCCAAGAAAATGTTATAAAATACCAATAGGATAGGAAAAAAAGAGAAGAAAGAAAACACTTTGTCCACATCCAGTGCTATAAATGTGGTTCCAAACTACATAAAACTGAAACTTGTCCCAATATTCATATCAAAAAATAAATACATATTATGGAACAAAATTGTTGTGATTCTACAAAAACTTCCAGTTTTAGTAATTCTGACACAAAATCTGAAGAAGATCATGAAGCAGTTTTTGTTGCTGATTGTGGTGACTGTACAGATTCAAAAGAATGTCATTGCAAAGGCTAAGAGTCATAATCAGAATATAGCACTAAATATGAATCTACCTTATAGTAGAAATTAAAAATATGCACGGCACATATTTCAGACGATGAAAAAGCTAAAGTCCTGATAGGCTTCCTCTAATATGTTCAAAAAGATTATTTACATAGAATCCATAACAATTCTAGGGATTGTTTGATTCTCTTATCAATTTTCTCTTCAAAAGGTCTTGTATCTCTTTCTGGAAAAGCTTTCTATATTCTTCATTCATGGGGATGGCTCTACTTTTACAAGGTTTTCCTGTATAATTTCCTTGTAGGGAAGTTCCATAAAGTATTGTTTCCCGTGCCATAAAGCATTTGGTTCTTCTGAAAAACATTCTTTCTCTAATTGTCCCTTTAATCCTTCTGTTTTCCTAATGACTTCATCTTACTTCAATACTTATTCAATCTTCAGGTAGTAATTTAGATCCTTGATATCTTCTAGACATTTTTTTGTTTGTCCTAATTCCTGCATAGCTTGGACCATGGTTGAGATTCTTGGTGTTGATACAAAAGACAATGTGATAGCTTACAAATATCCTTGTCGATCTAGAACATAAATAAAATATCCAGATCTACCATCATCTATTCTTGTTGATCCATGGGGATCTACAGCTGCAAGGAATGGGTTTCCTAGGATTTAGTCTATTGGAATACGTCGTACTGCAAATTTGATGTTTATGCAGTAATTTTCTAGGCAGAGGGTAGCTTTAGGGACTTCATATTGGATGTTGTATTCTTGTTTTCTCAATCCTATGACTTATCTTTTTTCCTTAACCCATTATTTTGCAGGAATTGAGGTTTTATTTAACACATTTAGGTCAGCTCCTATGTCTAAAAAAGTATTTAGAATAAAGATTTCCTCTTGTATTTTGAATTTGAGCATGACATGTTATGGTTGGTGTTGGACTGCCATGATTTTCATATTAAATCGTATGTCTTTACCTCATAAATTTCCACATTGGTATTCTTTTTTAAAACAGGTTGTTGTTCTGAGATATAGACTTCCTGCTTTTCTTTCGGGAATTTAGCTTCTTCATCGTCTAAAATATGTTCCATGCATATTTTTAATTTATGTTGTAAGGCAGATCCATATTCAGTGCTACATTCTAATTCTGACTCTTAGCCTTTGTAATGACATTCTTTTGAATATGTACAATCAGCAAAAAAAAATTGCTTCATGATCATCTTTAGATTTTGTGTCAGAATTACTGAAATTGGAAGCTTATGTAGAATCACAACAGTTTTGTCCCATACTATGTATTTCTTTTTTTATATGAATATTGGGACAATTTTCAGTTTTATGTAGTTTGGAACCACATTTATAGCATTGGATGTGGACTAAGGTCTTTCTTCTCTCCTTTTTTATCCTGTTGGTATTTTCTATTTTCTAACATTTTCTTGGGACCTTTTCCCTCTGTGTAGTTTTGATTCTTCCTCTTGTGAACAATTATTTGAAGTATGGCCTTTTTTCCCACATAACCTACAGGTGAGCCTGTTCTAGGCTTCTTGTTTGTGAATCTTAAGATGAATATCTTGAGGACCACAATAGTGGGAACTTGGAATTCTTTTGTAGTAGCCTTTTGTTTTTCTTATTCTTTGGGGTTTTGTAGGATGGTTCATTTTTCTTTTTGAGATTTTCTTGAGGGCCTTCTTCACCCTTTTCTTTTGTACAACAAGATCATCTATGAATATACCATATTTGTTGTAAATAGATCTATTGTCAAGTAGCCTAGACAATTTTTGTATAGATTTATTCACCTTCATATTTGTGCATAGTCAACCAAGGTTTTTTTTATGGTACTATATATTTCCCCCCAAGTATAAGATTCACATGGGTTTTGGAATACTTCTTGAATTTTCAAATAATCTACAAATTTAGAAGGCAGAGCTGCAAGACGCACTTGTTTCCATAAGAGATTCTTGCCATCTTTTACTTCATAGATTCTTTGAATTCAATCCCTATGGAAGTCTTCGTACTGGGACATTGTTTTACATTTGAGTTTAATTAATATCAAAGAGTGTTTATATGATATTTTTAATTCTGCACCACAGCATTGTTCAAAAGATGAATGATGTCATACCTCCAATCATGTTATTTTGGGGATCCCCATTTTCATTATGTACAACATCCCATGCTTCATCTTTAACTATTTCTTCTGCCATTTTATCTACCAATGCTAGAGAGGATTTTGTTTCCCACCATCTTCTGAGTGTACTAGTAAAATACTGAATTAGTTTCTTACAAGCTTCTACTTTACTTTTACCCCTCATTACACATTAGCTTATATTCAATGAACATTTGATCAATCATTTGTCTTATCTGATCGGAACTTAGATTGTCAATGTTTCATTCTTTATGTGCATCATTGAAAAATGTTTGAGATTCTGGCAACTTACCCTTACCACTCAAATCAGGAGCATGATATCTTGAGTATTGGCTGGACAATGGATCATAAACCGGCAGTAGATGAGAGTCAAATGAGGTTTCTGATTTTTCTTTAGGAAATTTATCAACTAATTTCTGATAGAATTTATAGGGACATGATGGCTAAACAATAGTGAAGAAGGAAAGTCTTTATCTTTGGACATAGAAGACAATTTTCCCAATTGTGAGGAAATCTATTCAGTCTTTGTATGGGTCAACACAAAGGCTTTGTGGATTTCATTTTTGATTTCCTCATACTATCCATCTATTTTTGCAAACAATGTTCTTGCTTCACTATGACCTTCTCGTACAAATCCTTCTATTGTAGAAACAAAAAACTAGAAATCATTCAAACTTCTATTTATATTGTTTACAGAGACTTGCAAAGACTCTACTTGTTCTTTTTGTGCATTTGATGTTGATGCATGCATATCTAAACCTTTCAAAGCAGTATTGGTCTGATTTACTTGTTCACTGACTCTTTGTATTCTTCCCTCTATTCCTATGGTTGAGTCATCTTTGAGGACTAAAGGTACTTCTTTAACGACATTTCTTGTTTCTTGAAGGACGATTCCTTTATATGGAGGAAAAGTAGAAGTGGATTCTATCTTACTACCATCACAAACTGTCCAATGGTGTTTAGAAGAAAATTGTGTTGATAACATCTGTAAATCCATGTTTTCTTCTTACTTCTTCCATTCATAAAAAGAAATCCATGAATCTGTATAATCCATATATTCCTTCAATCTTAATGAAAGATTTGTTTTTTCTACTAGGGATGTAGTCAAATTGAATTCCTTGGCATCTGGATGAGTAAATAAATCCCAATTTATCATTATTTTCATCTAGTCTGAATTTACTTTATACTTAGGACAACCTTCCATGAGAGAGAAGAACTTAAACATCTCAGGCTTAGATAGCCTTTTGCAGTCACATGGGATATTGTCATTGGAACTTGAGCTCTTGGTTGTGCGTTGTTTAAGTTCTATGAGACGTATGGAGAGGTTGGACTAGTGTAAATACATCGATTCACTGTTGTATTACATTGTGTATTTATTGACTGCTATGTTGATGAATGTTGAGCTCTCTATGGTTCTACGTTGACATGCCGATAAAATTTCCCTTCATTAAAGCGTATGGTATGACAGTGTATAGTGCAATTCCATGATGGGTTGTTTTTAAATAATGAATGTTGTGTGGTACATATATTCCCTTTTTGCATTGGAGTTTTTGAGGGCTATAAATTATGCATTGTATACACACAAAGTTTCGAGGGTCGTATATCATTTATTGTATGCAGTGTTTGTTATGGTTGGTAAAATATTTTTATATGTGTGCCCATTAGATCTGTGATATGTGTTGGAGTGAATCATATAATATGGTTCTTTTGGTATATTGCATATAATATATGGTTGAAGCTTATATATAGCATTGAGTTTTGAATTCTTTATTATATATTAAAAACTATTTTTATATGTATTTTTATATGCATTGGTATATGATGGTTAATTTTTAGAGAGATTTTTTATTAAAGATTGTTGGTGCAAGGATTTGGTTTTTTCAAGGCCCGACCCAAAAAAATGGCCAAATTGCATTCACTCATCTCTATAGTTGGATTAGTTCTCTCTTTCAAAGAGAACTGTCATGAATGGTCAAGGAAGATAAAGCATACCCTATTTTTAATGAGTCGTGGAAAGGAGTATGTGAAGGAGAAGCTCGCAACCTCCTAAAAAGCTCACTTCATACAAAGATCCCTCCATATGGGAGAACAAGAATAGCAAGGCCTATCCCTTGATTGCGACATCAGTTAATGAAGAGGTGAGTCTTCATATTACACCATTTACAAATCCTTTTGAAGCCTTAAAGAAGCTGTCATATTTATATGACTCACACTTTAAGCTTGTAGTCCAATTAATGATAAAATTGTTCAATCTTGAAATAAAATATGATGATCCCCTTGCATTAGCCTCTAAAATAAGCACACGTATGCATGATGTAGAATTTACTGCTATTAAAATGGATGTTCCTCTCACATATTTCATCAAGGAACTATATCCCACTTATTCTCATTATCTTGAGTCATTATAAGCTAGTGGAAAACTTAAGGAGATTTATTTTGTCTCTCTTGTGGGTTAGTTTGTTGAAAGAGAGAAACATTTTGGGAAGAATAAGACAACTTCTTAGTCTTCTAAAGAAGTTGTGTGCCTTGCCTAGAAAGAGAAGAATCAAGCATAGGATTCTTCTAGAGGAAGAGGTGGCCAAAGAGGACATGGAAGGAAGAATAATATAGGTAGGGGGGAAGACATTACCAAGGAGAAAGATTTGATCTTCATTATATGCAATGAAATAGAAATGGACATGATGCGTCCTCATGCAAGCTCTCTTGGGACAGGATCATACGGGAAAAGGATGAAGAGAAAGGAAAATCACCTGATCAAGGGAAAGTTAAAGCGCCTAAATCCGCTCACTATATTGTGGCACATTGTTGTATCATAGTAACAAAAGACTTGTTTAGTGCTTCACTAGCTTCTTGGAAAGAAGCACAGTTGCTTGATTCAAAAGAAACTTTCCACGTGACTTTTAGAAGAGATTTCTTTGAAGAATTCACTGATAATGTTGATAGAGCAATTTACTTTGCTGGAAAGTCAAAACTCAAGCCATCTAGGCTTGGCATCATCAGACTCAAACTCCTTGGTCTCGCAGACTTTCTTCTACAATTTATTCTCTACCTCCTAGAGTTACAGAGAAAATTGTTGTCTTTGGTTTAAATCTACCAGCAAAGACACTCCATCTGTATTTTTATGGCAAGGTTGAGGTCGTAAAATCATCAGACAGCTCACTTGTCATGATTGGGATAGAAGAAGAAATAATATTGAAGTTGCAAGGAACCTCTACTCATGCACAATACTTTGCATAGAGTTCTCAATTTGATGATGGTGCAATACCATCCTGTCACTTATGGCATGCTATATTTGGACATCTGAACTATGACAGTATTTTCTTATTGAAGATAAATGGTGTTACTGGTTTTCCAACCATTCCTAGGAAACTTAAGCAATGTAATGCTTTTATCTTAGGAAAGCACAACAAACAACATTTTCATGATTCTCATTCCATAGCACATAGAAAGATTGAACTGGTTCATTCTCACTTGTGTGGCCCTACGCTTGTTCTTTCTGCAAATGGTAATTAATACATGATGAATTTTATTGATGACTACCCTAGAATGTGTTGGGTATATCTATTAAAGAGAAAATCTAAAGCTTTTGAAACTTTCAAAAAATTTCATACATGGATTGAAAATGATACACAAAAAGATATTGTCTCTATTTGTAGTAATAATGGTAAAGAATATACTTCAAATGAATTTGAAAACTATCTTCTCCAACATGGGATCAAACATCAAACAATAGTGCCTTATAATCCTCAATAGAACGGTGTAGCTAAAATAATGAGCAACAAAATCTTAAATATGGTGCATTCAATGATGTTTTTAAAAAATGTAAAGTTCATGTTTTTGGCTTATTCAATTATATGTGTTGTGTGTATTAAGAATATATGTCCATCTCAAGTGTTGGGGTTTTTCATTTTTCACCCGCCGGCTCCCGCTCTGCGCCTGCTGCGCAACCCTAGCCTGCCCGCGCCCGTGCTTTCTCCCTCATGGCGTCTGGAGGTGGCCCTGAGGCCCCTCCTCCTCTCCCTCCTAAAGTCGCGGCCTTTAAGGCCCTTGTAGAAGCTTCAGGCAAGCGTCCAGTTTCTGGGCAGCAGCAGAAATTCGTGAAGAAATTGGACAGTATTCCTAAGGTCGCTCTCCCTGAAGAAGAAATATGTAGATCAGCTTTGAATCTCGCCGAGAATGGTTTGATTGGCCAATTCACCGGGCTGTGGCCGTCCCCGAGAGCTGTTGAAGAATGGGTCAAAAGGAACTGGCTCCCTCTGGTCAGCGAAGGAATCAAGATTTATTTTGTGGGCAAAGGGTTCTTCGTCTTTCTGTTCGACAAACCAGAAGATAGAGGCCTGATCTTCAGAAACGGGCCATACTTCATGGGGCCTCAAGGTCTTTATTTGAACAAATGGTCTACTGATTTCGATCCAGCGCAAGACGTGCCTAGGGCGGTCCCGGTCTGGGTTCGTCTTCCGCATCTCCCTTTGCACTGCTGGAACCAAGGCTCCTTACGATCAATTGGAAACGCTCTGGGAAAATACATCGATCAAGCCCCAAGGAAGGACCAGTACTCCTGCGCCCGGATCTGTGTGGAGGTCGACTTGGAAATCGGATTACCTGAAGCGATCCAGCTAACGGTGGCAAACTGGTCTCATATCCAAGAGCTCGATTACGAACAGTTGCCCTTTAAATGCCGTTTTTGCCATGAGTATGGGCATTTTGCCAGATATTTCAAAAAAAGAAGCGAGGAGACAGCAGAAAAGGGAAAAGAAGACCAATGGAAACAGGCAAAGAAGACATCAGCAAACAGGCAAAGCAACAAAAGCAAGGCTAAAGGGCCCGAGAGCAAAGTCGACAACGGAAGCACAAGTAATCACAACGCTGGAAGCAGCGAACCAAAGGCCAATGAGGGAGATAAAAATCCTTTTGAAACCCTAGCGCCTCCCCCAGATCCCCCGGAAGCAGAGGAAGATGAACCCCTACAGCCTGCCACTATGGAAGCTATAGATCCAGGCAATATTCAAAGCACCTTCACAAGCAAAATATCTTCGCCATCATATGCAGAGATAATAAAAAAGAAGAAAAACCCAATAGAGAATATTGGGTCTTCAGATGACGAATCCCATGAAAAAGCAACAAAAAGGGTTGGACGAAGAACAAACAAAGAAACCAGAGAAGAGGAGTCAGAAAAACAAAAAACTCTTGGCAGTCAAGCAACAATAGAAATGACCCTAGGGAGAACTGTCAGGCCAAGGACCTCCAAAGGAGGAGGACCCACCCCTTCTAGCGGTAAATGATGCAGATGATCTCTTGGAACTGCAGGGGTCTGGGTAATCCTAATAAGGCAGAAGCAATCAAAGACTTACTGAAGATAGAGACCGCGGACATCCTTATGCTCCAAGAGACCAAAGTAGAAGGGGAAGCCCTTCTAAACACCAGCATCAACAAATGGAAATTTGACTCAGGAAAGGCCGTTAGTGCAAGGGGAACTGCTGGAGGTCTAGGCACTTTTTGGACTAAAAGCTTCTCCTTAGAACGAAGTCTAGTAACTCAACATTGGATCTTTACAGAGTTGCGTCACACTGTAAGTAACCTCTCCCTCGCCCTGTTTAATTTATATGTCCCAGTTCATTATGAAGAGAAGAAAGAATGCTGGAGATCGCTTTCAAAGTTTTTAGAGCTAAACAGTCCTTCAAATCTGGTCTTAGGGGGGGACCTGAACATAATTTTAGATTTAAAAGAAAAGAAAGGAGGGATTCAGTCCAAAGATCCCTTCAGCAGAACAGTGGGCAGTTTGATCCAGCGCTGGGACTTGGTAGATCTCAAACCAGTCAGAGGTAAGTTCACCTGGTCAAATAACAGAACTGGAGATAACCATATCGCAGCCAGACTGGATAGGTTCCTCATCAACAGCTCTTTAATGATGGACAATAGAATTGTTTTCTCAAAAATCCTTCCAAAACTCTCCTCGGATCATAAACCAATTCTCTTTTGCCTAAAGGAAGAAGAAGATTTAGGCCCCCTGCCATTCTGCTTCAGCCCACTCTGGGCAGGCAAGGACGGGGTCATGGACACAATTCAATCAGCATGGCAAATGGACGTCAATGGCTCCCCAAGCTATGTGTGGGAACAAAAATTGAAGAAGGTTAAATCAGCTCTCAAACTATGGATAAAGAAATCCATACAATCCCCCAACAGGCAGCGGAAGGAGGCAATCTCACAATTGGAAGGCATTCAATTTGAAATGGAAAACACGTTCCCTTCGGCATCAGAGCTCGCCCAAGAAAAATCGGCTCAAAAGAATGTGTATTGCTCCTTCAGGAAGGAAGAGGAGTACTGGCGATTAAAGTCCCGAAGCCTGTGGTTGAAATCCGGGGATAGAAACACCTCATACTTCCATAAACAATGCAAGGCCCGCCTCTCGCGTAACCATATTGCCGAAATTACCAGCTCCAGCGATCAGGTCTTCAAAGGCTTCGCTCAAATCCAAGAGGCAGCGACAAATCACTTCAGAAAACTCCTCAGCGCAGAGAGAAATGGTGAGGAGGAGGACGAATTGGATTTTATATCGGTCATTCCCAGTCTAGTTAGTGAGGAAGCTAATGCCTCATTGACGCGTCCAGCAACGGAAGAAGAGATCACCAACATTGTTTGGTCGATGGACCCCGACAAAGCCCCAGGCCCTGATGGGTTCTCAATTCATTTTTACAGGATCTGTTGGGAAACAATCAAATTTGACCTCTTTAGAATGATAAGAGGAGTATTGAAAAAGGCAAAAATGGGAGGAGGCACAAAATCTACATTTCTAGCTCTAATTCCCAAGGAAACTAATCCAAGATCGTTTGACAGGTATAGGCCGATCTCCCTGTGCAACTCATCATACAAGATCGTGGCGAAATTGCTGGCTAATAGGATTAAGCCTCTCCTTCAAAATCTTATTTCCCCAGCACAAGGAGGATTTGTAAAAGGCAGACAAATCTTCGACAATGTCATCCAAATCCAAGAGGCCCTCCATTCCAGCTATGCTCGGAAAGAACAAGGTATGATAGTTAAATTAGATATGAATAATGCTTTTGATCGTGTTAATCGATCCTTTTTGTTCAGGGTCCTTGAAGCCTTCGGGTTTTGCCAAGATTTTATAAATATCATCAAAGCATGTACAGACAATGTTTGGATTGCTCCATTGGTGAATGGGAGACCAACAGAATTTTTCTCTGCCACCAGGGGTTTGAGGCAAGGCTGCCCCTTGTCCCCCTTTCTATACATTCTGTTGGCGGATTCATTAAGCAGGAAATTATCTCAGGAGCAACATCGTGGGTTCATCCCTGGAATTAGAATTGTGCAAGAAATCCCTTCAGTGAACCATGCGCTGTTTGCTGATGATGCTCTCTTACTTGGTGGTGCATCCCTGAGAATGGCAAAAGCTTTCAAGTCAACCCTCCAAAAATTCTGCAATGCCACTAGCGCCCTTATCAGTGAAAGGAAGAGCGCAGTCTATGCTTGGAACGCCGATCAACAAACCATCGACAGGATTGCCAGCAAACTGGGCTTCAAAGGATATGCTGAATGGGATAAAATTAAATACTTGGGTCTCCCGTTGACGATGGGATCCAATCGGAACAATCTATGGGAGGAGGTAATCTCCAAGTTTAACAAGAAGATAGCTGCATGGGGCGGAGTCTGGCTCTCCTCAGGAGGAAAGCTCACCCTTATCAGGTCGGTCCTTTCCGCGCTGCCCACCTTCCAAGCGTCTTTGCTACTGGCTCCAAGACAAATAGCAGACCAAATATCTTGCCTTATCCGAAATTTCCTGTGGAGTGGAGGTAAGGGAAACAACAATCGTTTTCATCTTGTCAATTGGGATTTGGTGAAGCGTCCTATCAAGGAGGGCGGCCTACAAATCAGAGACCCTCTCCAAGCCAATTTAGCGATGGGCTGTAAGATCCTGTGGCAGATAACCTCTGAGCCTTTGCATCCAACTAGTCAGATTTTTATCCACAAATATCTAAGGAATAGTCCGATCGCCACCTTCAACCCAGCCTCTTCTCCTAAAGGTACTTTGGCGTGGAGACTCTGTTGTAGAGGACTAGATTTCTTTAGATCGCATTTGTACAAAGTTCCCGGCAATGGCAAAATGATTTGGTTGTGGAAAGACCGAATCATGGGTCATCCCCCCCTCACAGAAAAAAATGAAAATGCAGGAATAAGAGCATGGTTAAGAGCAAGAAGGATCAGAAAAATCGAGGACATAGTGGAATGGGACGAAGATGGCAAGTGGAAGTGCTGGAAATTGCCTAACATTCCTGAGCTATTTATCGAGCAGCTAAACTTACTCAAAGATGAAATTGCAGATTTCGCCCCTGTCCATTTGGAGGAGGAGGATTCTTGGGGTTGGGGTCAAACAGGGGTCTACTCAGCAAAACAAGGGTATTTACATATGCAAGGAAATAAAGATTCAATCCACCCGGAAGGAGTGTGGAAGCAGATATGGGAGTGCTTCAGTATCCCGAAGATTAACTTCTTCTTCTGGACCTTGTTTCATAACAAAATCCTCACTGGCGAGAATCTTTGCAAACGGAACATCGCTGGCCCACATCGATGTGTGCTTTGTAAAAAAGCTCAGGAAACCTCAGCTCATATATTCCTCGAATGTGAGTTTGTTCAGAAGACCTGGACATGTTTCTTAGCTGGCCTGAATGTTAGTTCTCCAGCGAACTGTTCAATCTCAGAAATGTTCTTGACCTGGAATGCTAGATATCCCCATCGCATTGTTGCCAAGTCTCTCTGGTCCAAGGTGTGGGTTGCAGCCCCGAAGTATGTATGCTGGAAGGTGTGGCTCTCCAGGAATGAAATAATATTTAATCAAACAGAAACTTCAGCCGAAAAGGTAGCAGAAAAAGCCAAGAATCTTCTAATAGAGACCCTGAGACAGTCCAGCGCAAAAGACAATACCTTAAGAGACGAAGAAAGGGCATGGTTGGGCGATTTCACTCCCATAATGGGTCCTCCTTCTGTCTCTCGGCCTCCCCTCAAGGAAAATTAGCGGATCCGTGATAATGTAGAAGGCTTCCAGAAGTGGTGGAAACTTCAAGGTAAATGCACCATATTTTTTTACGGAGCCTCAAAAGGTAATCCAGGTAGATCAGGGGCGGGGGGGATCATTTACTATTCGAATGGAAGCAAAGAGTGTTTCAGTTGGGGCCTCGGAATAAAAACAAATAATCAGGCAGAAGTTCTTAGCCTCTGGAAAGCCTGTCAACTCGCCAGGGGAAAAGAATCCAAGGAGATAGCAGTGTTTGGGGATTCAGAACTGCTGATCAAAGCTTTAAGGAGCAACAAAAGGCTCAATGATCCTGTTCTGAACAAGCAGATTCTAAGAGTGTCCAGACTCTTGAAGGAATTCCCTTCAGTCCAAATCTTCCATATACTCAGAGAATTGAATTCTGAAGCTGATTCTTTGGCAAACATCGGATGCAACCTGGAAAAAGGCATGATCAGCACAAACTCAGGTGAGGCGATCTTGGTTGCCATCCCATAATCAGATTATGAGTTCGGAGAATTCTGCCTCTGCAGTGAAAAGAGTAGGAGGTTTCCAGCCTCTCGATTTATCCACGTCTTGCTAGACTCTGTCCTTAGTCTTTCCCTCCTTGCTTCAATTCAGGGGAGGCATGATCATTATTCCAGGTCCTGAAAACAGAGGCCAGTCTGCTCAGAATGAACCACTCTGCTGAAAAATCGATCCTTATTCGATTGCTGGGATGCCGGACCCTGGGATCGTGCAGCCTGGCTCGACTGTGTCCAAAGAAGGGGATAGTTCGTGAGAGAAATTGGGGAAGATTTTGGCTAATAGTATTAGGTTGCAGCAATTCTATGTTGACAATTTGACAATATGACGACATCAATTCAATGGAGCTGATAACAGAATAAAGAGGCGGTCTTCCTCGCAAAAAAGAGCTATGGACATCGTATTCACAGATGTTCAACAAAATTTTCAATTGACATCAGGCTAGCTCCCTTGTTATGCCTACTATGAAAGCGTGGTCATTTTCTGCTGAGGTCGCATGGATTGCTGAGAATTGGCAGTCTTCTTCCAGCTGGAGTTCATACTCTTCAAAGCCGAAGTTGTATATTTGCAAATCCGAGTCTCTATTTCTCCTTCCTTTTGGCAAAGATACAGGGGTGGCGCTACCTAATCACAGGTCCAGGAAAAAGAAGAGAGACATGCTTCCTCAATAGCTCTCTTCTTTTTCAAGCTTGAAGGGATGGCAGTTGTAATCTCATTCCCCTATAGATTTCTCATAGCAGTAGAATTTGCTGAGATCAGATAAAGATTTGTAAACCTGTTTTGACTTCGGTCTTTCATCAATAAAATTATCTGTTTTGGTTAAAAAAAAATAATATATGTCCATCTCATGCTCTAAAAAAACATGACTCCCTGTGAAATGTGGTATGGCCATATTCCTTTGGTAAGGCATCTCAGGGATTTTGGTTCCACCTGGTATGCCTTGATACCTAAGGAACAAAGAAACAAACTTGGTGCAAGGATTCGGAAATGTATCTTCTTGGGCACTCGGATAGCTCCAAATCATATCATCTCTATGATGAAGTAAATAAGAACTTTATAATATCTAGAGATGTAATTTTTCCAAGACTAACAATGTTGTTGAGCGGTAGCTTGATTGCTTGGACATATTTGGACATGAAAAATATTCTCAGGAACTTGATAATGAGATCCTACATATTGAAGGGGGGATCCCTATCCCAGATCAATCTGTGGAATCTCCTTCTGAAGCTATCTCTCCCCCTCATGAAGCGCTGACCACTAATCCAGAAGACTAAGTGATGTGATTAAGAGAATTGGAAGGCTAAATTTAGATTCAGCCCCATCTCAGTCATCTAAGTAGCCTATGCTATCTCAAAAAGGTCCTCAAAAATATCTCTCGTAGGCACTTGAAAGTGTTCATCATGATGAGATTGGAAAGACAAGAGCAAGAAGCTCAACTAGACAGAATGGAGGTGATGTAAACAATTATGATTCACCTATTGATATGGATGTTTCTTATGATTATGAATTAAATTTGTCTACAAATATCTAACCAAATTCCTTCCAAGAAGTTTCCTCTCATGACAAACAGAAAGAAGCAATGTAGAAAGAGTATGATGCTCTGATAAAGAATAATAGCTGGAAGTTGGTCGATCCTCCATTAGGAACCAAATTGATTGGTTGCAAGTGAGTCTTCAAGAACGAGTGTAAAGCGTGTGGCTTACTTGACAAGCATAATGCTAGGCTCATGGTGGAAGGATTCGCACATAAGAAAGGGGTCAATCATGAGGAGAATTTTTCCCCACATCAAAATGGGCTACCATCCGAACTCTCTTTGCCTTGGTAGCTCAGAACGGTTGGAAATTTCGTCAAATGGATGTAAAAATTGATTTCTTGAAACGAGATTTGAAAGAGAATGTTTTTATGTCCCAACCAGAAGGATTTGTTGTGAAGGGACAGGGGCAAAAAGTATGCAAGCTTGTCAAATCCTTATATGGCCTCAAACAAGCACCGCAAGCCTGGTATGAGAAATTGACTAAGTATCTTCTGAAACTAAATTTCAAACACTATGATCTTGATTATGCAACTTTGTTTTTCAATAAAGTTGGCCAAATGGTTGTATATCTTGTGGTGCATGCATATAGTATTCTGATGACATGGAACAATGAAAATTGGATTGCATCCATAAATAAAGAATTGAGGAAAGGTTTTGAAATGACAAATTTGGGATATGTACACTACTATCTTAATATTGAAGTAACCCAACATCCAAAGTTTATATTCCTATCTCAAAATAAGTACATTGGAGATTTATTGAACAAGTTTGGTGTGGCTAAGTGCAATCATTTGACCACTCCAATGGAAGAAAATTTAAAGATCACATCCACAAAAGGAACTAAATTTGAGGATGCAAAAAAGTACATACAACTTGTAGGAAGACTCAACTACCTAACTACTACCATATTAGACATTTTATTTGTTGTTGGAGTCATCTCCAAGTTTATGCAAAAATCCTTGTGAGGGTAACTGGTTTACTGCAAAAAGAGTTCTAAGGTACTAGGAACTCAAGACTTTGGACTCAAGTATACACAGGTGGATGACTTTAGCTTGATTTGATACTCTGATTCAGATTTTGATGGAGATAAAGAAAATGCAATATCTACTTTAGGTTATGTTATGAGTCTTGGATCAAGATTTGTCTCCTAGAGTTCATGCAAACAATCAGTTCTTGTAGATTCTACAACTGATGAAGAATATGTGGCACTTGCAGAAGTAGTGAAGGAAATTGTGTGGCTTAAGAAAATTCTGGAAATTTTGCAGGAGAAATAAGTTTATTCTACTCCTCTTTTGATTGAGAATTTTGCAATAAAGTTGGCCAAAAATCCAAATTTCCATGGTTGAACGAAACATATCAATACAAAGTATCATCTAAATTGACATCATGTCGAGGCTAAGACTATTCACCTACGTCACTGTTCCACAAATGAGCAGATTACAGATATCTTCACCAAAGCGCTTGGAAGAGAAAAGTTTGAAAGATTCAGAATGATGCTTGTACTCACCAACATTCCTTCAGATTAAGAGGGGGAATGTTCAACCTAATCTTTGGGATTAGGAAATTATTATAAATAATGTAATTAGAAAAATTAAGAAGACGAAGAGACATTGGAATACGAATTCCAATAGTGTCCCTCTCCTTGTATATATTCATCATTTATCTTAATGCAAAATACAATTAGTGGAGTTACTCAAACCTGGAAGGATAGTAGCATGCTTTGCCACCATATTCCATTTGCTCGGTTTTGATGCATTTCATGGCTTGTATGATGATTGTCTCATCCAAATTCATTATCAACCCAGAATTCAGAGGACAATCGTAATGATGTTTAGAAGGGAACATCAACACCAATTTGAACTAGAAATACAAAGCCTTCAATAGGAGATTAGTCCAACTACATTTTAGTATAATAATTTGGCTTCTAGTCTAATTACCACAATAGAGTGTGGACCAAAGGACTCAACTTTCAAGAGCAAAAGATGAAATTGGATGTCTTCAACACCAAATCAAGGAGCTTTAGCAGGGAAAAGATTAGGATGGCTAGATCTCCTCTTTCTCTAATAACTTTGCTAACCATGTTCAAATATTAATCCTTGATTTAAATAATAGCTCCCTTCAAGGACTTATGACCTTTACTTATGGAGGAGGATCCCAATCTTTAGCATTAAATGCTATGGTTTGTCAAATTTATTGGATACTAGGCTTATTCTAAAAGGTTTATAAGTATAACAATCATAAAATATGAGAGTTTCTCATTAAACTTTGGATGGCTATCAAGATGGAGGAACTAGTAGAATTCATAAATGATATTCCCCATTTATGATCTTTTCATGTTATGCTACATCTCTAAATGCAAACTTTTAATATAGATATTTATTGTTATCATTAAAAAAAAAGAAGTTAAAAACAATAAATTATTTTCATCTTTTTATTGAAATACCAATAAAAATTAAACTTTTATAAATTATTTAAAAACTAAATTCAAATTATTTAGAATTTTGATTCAAATTATTTAAATATTTGTCAAGAAAAAGTTAAAGTACACATTAACATACATTTTCGTACTATAAAAAGTAATTTTTTTTTACTTGGATATAACTCCCTTATATTTAGGTGTATGTTTGGAATAGGTTTCCAAAATTTTAATTTAATTATCAATAATTATTAAGTGGATGGTGGAGATTTAATCTCCACATAATATTCTAGAATATTCATAATAATTTACACAAATGAAAATTTGAAATTTATCTCCCAAATAGTTATACCATTTTTTATGTTTTAATTAAATTGATTAATTAAAAAAAAATGTTTTATGAACAACTGTCATATGAAATGAGTTATAGTTTTCCAAGCATGTGGTATTGAGAAACCATGATATTGATCCGTGGTATTGAACAAAGCCTATTTACATATTAAGAATCTCCATGGTAAAGTGGGAGTAAATTTCCATAATTAGAAATTTGTTATATATATATATATAGATAGTTATAGTTTAGTTAGTTTTTATAAACAAAAACAAAAATTGTTTTAGGAACGTAAGATGTATCATGAAGTGAGGATTTTGATGCTTATTATGGATTGATGTCTATGTGGGCAATAGGCATCAACCCATAATAAGCGTCAAAACTTTTACTTCATGATACATCTTTAAGTTGTTAAAATTTGTTTAAAAAAATCATAAAAACTAACTAAACTTTAATTTACTTTAAATTATTATTATTGTTGTTAATTATAAAAGGAATTATTATATAAGTTAAACATATGTACATTTAAAAGAACATGAAACAAGAGTATTGGCTATGGAGATTCTTAATTTGTAAATAGACTTTGTTACAGTGCTATGACCCAATATCATGGCTTATCAATGTCACATGCCCAAAGACTCATAAGTAACTTCATATGACATTTTTTTAATTAATTAGTTTAATTAAAAGGGGAAAACGACATAATTACTTTGGAGATAATTCTGTTAGGGTCCCACCCTAACCCCCTTATCTATGCAACGGGACCACGTCATAGTCAAGAGTCAATAAAGCCCATATTAATAATTGTAAGTGGTTAATCCGCAATTAATAACGGAACCACAGTTAGTTGCAAATGGGTCGTAGTATTAGATAGATGGTATTAGTAATACCGCAGTATTGGCCCGTGGTATTGCATGTATGAGTCATATATAAAGGATAGAAACTCCCTGCGAGGAGCATCGTGTCTTATTTTGTAATCGAACTCTGCTCTATTGGAGGTTGCCCCCCTCGAAGAGGCAAGTGAACATTACTCTCTGAATAATAAAATCATTGCTATTCTGTGTTCTGGGTATCTTTTCTTCGCATATTCTGTGTTCTGGGTATCTTCTCTTTGCATATTCTTTATTTGGGTATCATTTGCAGGTTAAGAGCATAACAAGTGGTATCAGAGCACTTTCC
>APFE031481037.1:100672-112319 GCA_000404065.3 Pinus taeda | reverse complement strand
GCCAATGCATGCATGATGGCCAGCATCTCCTTGTCGTATATAGAATACAACCTCCCATGCGGAAGGAGCTTCTGGCTCTCAAAGGCTATAGGGTAACCTCCCTGCATCAATACTGCACCGATCCCATCTACCGACGCATCACACTCCAAAACAAATGGCTGCGTGAAATTTGGCAATGCAAGCACTGGGCAGCTACTCATAACCTCCTTGAGCCTATCAAAGGCTTGCTGCGCTATATCCGACCAACTGAAAGCCCCATTCCTCGTGAAATCTGTCAGGGGTGCAGCAAGCTGTGAGAAACCTTTGACGAACTTCCGGTAGTAAGTAAAAATGCCAATGAATCCTCAAAGTTCTGTCACGTTTCTCAGCTCTGGCCATTCTCTGATGGCTCTGATCTTCTCCTCGTGGACCCTCACTCCATCCACCCCTATGATGTGTCCCAGATACAACATCTCCGTCAACCCAAACTCACACTTGGATAGTTTGGCATAGAACTGTTGCTCCTGTAAGATACACAATACGGTCTCAATGTGCTGGAGATGCTCCTCCCAAGACCTACTGTAAATGAGAATATCATCGAAGAATACCAACACGAACTTCCTCAAGTGACTACGGAATATGTGATTCATGCAGGACTGAAATGTAGCGGGGGCGTTGGTTAGCCCAAAAGGCATCACCAAGAACTCAAAGTGCCCATAGTGACACCTCAAGGCGGTCTTGGGAATGTCCTGCTCCCCCACACAAATCTGATGGTACCCAGATCTCAATTCAATCTTTGAGAAGGAACATTCCCCTCTCAACTCATCGATCGTAGGTATGGGGTACCTGTTCTTCAGGGTCTTCTTGTTCAGGGCCCTGTAGTCAATGCACATCCTCAATGTACTGTCCTTTTTCTTCACTAACACCACAGAAGAAGCAAAAGGACTCGTGCTCGGTCAAATATGCCCAAGAGCCAGTAACTCCTAGATAGCCCGCTCAATCTCATCCCGATAGGCCTTAGGGTGCCTATAGGGGGTGGTAATCACGGCCTGTATGCCCTGCTCAAGCTCGATGGTGTGCTCAAACCCCTGATCCGGTGACTATCCTAGTGGAATCTCCCCAAACACTATGGCATACCGATCAAGGATAGACTGTATCTTTGGGTGTACCGTCTGCCCTGTAGTCCTTGCCTCTAATGCACGCAGCTCCACTGCCCGCTCTATGTCTCCCTTTTGGAAGACTGCCTCCATCCGATGAGCCGAAACAGTCTGAGGCGGATATGTGTGTTATCCCCGTATCTTCTCATGCCTCCTTATCTTCTCATCATCCCACTCCATCTCCAGGGTCTTCCAATCTGTCGTGACCTTCCCTAGAGTGATAAGCCACTAAACACCCAGTATCATGTTGGTGTCCGGAATATCGACCACGAAAAAGTGGTCAGTTAATGTGTAGGTGCCCATTGTCACTGAAAGCTTTGGAACATAACGAGCACACGTCATGGTCTGATCTCCTGGGACCAAGACTGAAAACCCATCAAAGCTCTCTGTTTGTATACCTCTTCACTCAACCATCTGGGCATCGATGAAGTTGTGGGTGCCCCACTGTCAACCAGAACTGATACTCTCTAGCCACGTATTGTCCCTCATACGCGTAGCATCAAATACTTGGGAACTCCTCGCAATGCTGCAAGGACCCCTCTGGTGGGTGCAAAAGATGCACCACCTGTTGTTGGCAGTGGTAGTGGCAAAGGACCCTGTACAACATGGCTATCTCTTGCCTCCACATCATCCTCGTCATCCTCCTCTCCACTGCTCTCAGAGAAGACCTCAATAAAATGTGCTTTACCAGTAGCACATCTATGTCCTGGTGCCCATGGCTCTTGACAAGTGAAGCACAACCGCTTCTTCTTCAGCTCCCTCCTGGCAGCATCGTCAAGCTGTACTCGTCCTGGATTCCCCTTTGGAGGTGGAATCCTCACACCTTCCCCTTAGACTGGAAAGTCTGTCTCTGGGGGTAAGGTGTTTGGGTCTTGGGTAAGACATCCTGTAAGTCCCGGGTCCTGCTGATAGCGTCCTGGAGTGTGGCTGGTCTAGTGGATCGGACTAAACCCTGAAGTGGCTCTGTTAACCCCTCAACATACATATGGACCCTCCATGTCGTGGATAGGTCTGGCACCATCATAAAGACCCTTAAGAAATCTGCAATGTAGGTCTTTGGGCTCCCTATCTGTTTGATCCTTGTCAGCTCAACAAAATGCTGCTCTAGATCCCTCCGATCAAATCGCTCCATCAGTCTCCTAGTAAACTCGGCATATGTTGTCACTGTGGAGTGCCCTAGTGTAACCATCCCATGAAACCACCAATCCTGGGCCTCACCATCCAAATGCAATGTTGCCACCTTGATGGCCTCTGTCTCCGACAACTGGTTAAGCTGGAAATAAATGTCCAGCTTCTCCACCTAAGACTTTGTTGAATTGTTTGATGAACCATCAAACGTAGGCAAGTGGAATCTACTCGCTGCATGGTGGGTGTCACCATCATGGTAATGCTGGTACCCTCTGTGGTGGTCGCGGGGTCTACTATCCCGCTGGAGCTGAACAAAATATTTGAATGAAAGGGCTTCCCTGAACTCCTGCCCATAGGCCTGGTACTCTACAAAATAATTGCCCATATGTCTGGGTTCTTCCTCCTGCTGGGCTACGGCCCCCATGTCGGCTTCTAAGAAAGTGGGCATGGTAGAGCGTGTAGGGGCATGTGAGGCCACCTGCTGCATAATATCGTGCTGCTCTGGAAAATGGTGGGATGTGCCCAATCCCTCACCAACTTGAAAAACCCGTGGGCTCTCACGTTGTCTGGCCTCTACTTCCGTGAATCTTTGCCCCATCACCTCAATCTGCCTCGACAGATCCTGCACGGATTTGAGGAGCATATCAACAAATCTCTTCCCATCATCATCTGCCATCGGATCCTCCTGCTCTGCGTCCACCACAGGCTCCTCCTGTTCTACGTCCACCACCGAAACACAGTCTCCCTCTCCGTAAGTGTTCTCCAACCTACGCCCAGTGACTCTGTATCTCTGACCTTTGTAACAGATATAGGGTTTTTTCCCCCGGTGTCATAGATTGCTAGCTCCACAGGCTGAGCCAGATCTATGCTCTGATACCACTGTAATATCCCTAACCCGGAATATTCCTCAAACCCCAGCAAAATCTCAACCAGGAAAATGCACAAGTGGTATAGTAGCCGAGAAAATCACAAAGGTATAATGACAGAGATATAATAGTAGTGTAGCAACAATAATGAACATATGAAATATAAACAGATACACACGAAATGCAGCGAGAACTGCTAAGCCATTTTATTATATTGAGTAAAGGAATGAGTACATAGGTGATCAAAAGGGCGGCACCTTGACTTTCACAAGGCAAGTGAAGAAATACACTCAGAATAACAAAGGAATGGCCTCACACTGATCTGCGTCCCAGCTGCTGGAAAATTGTCGTGTTGTTGCTGCTACTGGAAATAGAATGAGGATTTGGGGCTTCTCCCCTCCTCAGAAAAGGATGAAACTCTGGAATCGGACTCTACTCAAGAAACCCAGAAAAACCCAGAAAGCTTTTCTGAAATGGCCGACCCCCGAAAATCAACCCCTTGGGGTTCTGTGCAGTTCCTCAAAGATGTTGATGAAACTGCTGCTGAAATGCTGATGAAGCTACTGCTAGAATGCCAATGGGAATACCTTTCCCGAGCAGGCACTCGAAGTCCCCCGGGGATAAGGGTGAGATCTCCAAACGGAGACACCCAATGCACTAAACAGTGTTGCAGACTAGCTAAACAACCAGCGTGCTCTAAGTTGAAATGACTATCACAAATGCTCATAACCGGAATGATCAAAATGAGGGGGCTCCTCTCTCCTTTATAGTCTTTGCCTCTCTCAATCCCAAGGCTTACCTCCTCCTGCGTGATTCCTCTCTTGCCACGTGTTTCTTCCCTCCTGCGTAGTCCCTCCATGTGTCTGCGTGGGCTCCATTTCTGCGTCCCCCTTTGGCCCCCTTGGCTCCCCTCTAAGTCACAACGTTGTGCTACTAGGAAGTGACTTTTTATTCTAAAAGTGAGTTATGTCCCCCGTCCTCACTTTTTTTAGTTACAAATAACTATAGAAGGCAAAAATTGAACAAAATCTAATATTCCAATTAGCCATGGCTAATTAGGAATATTACAAATCCTCTAAGAGTTCCTTTAGATTTGGCAAAGAGAATAAAGTTATCCCCTAAATTTTCCGGCCCATTTAAGATTCTAGAGAGGATTGAACCAGTTGCTTATAAGCTCGAGTTGTCATTCCATATAAGAAGGATGCATAATGTGTTTCATGTTTCTATGTAACACCATATGGGCTGGGGACAAACTCAATGAACACTACATATGCCAGTGGTTCCTTTGTCTTGTATAGCTCTTGATGGATAGATCTTGAGGGGCTCTGGGACCATCTTGAGGAGGCCAAGTGCCTGATATTGGATTGGGATGTTGAAGTTTGGTGGGGATGTAAAGACTTCAATGCTTGGGGTTGTGCACCTTAGTGAGTGTGGAGGGAGTGGTCCAGCCTTGCAAGATGCCCAAAGTCATTGAGTAGTGGGATCGGATGTCTGCCTTGGGGTAGATGAGGTCTAAACCTTGGCATGAGCCTTGGGGCTGAGCATAGGATATGGTTTAGACCGATGAGGCTTATGCCTACTTCTAAAAGTGGGAAAAATGATAGAGATTCCTTGATATTTCCTAGGTGTTGTGGAAACTTTTGATGCCTCTTGGTTATACTAGTTCAACAGAGGGTGTGGGGAAAATGTGAAGTAATAAATAACTAAATGAAATAAAATGTTAAATAGTTCAACTTAATTTCGGGAAGAATTTCCTTGAAGAGGGGGAGTATGTAATACCCCCTAATAATAATAAAAAGAAATAATAATTAAATAAATATAATATATATTAAAATTAAGTAAAATACATAATAAACAATAAGAAAGATAACAATAAAAATAAATAGTAAACAATAAAGAAAATATAGAATAGTAACAACTAATAAATAAAAAGAAATAATTAATCGAGTTATATATATATATATATATATATATATATATATATATATATATATATATATAAAAGTAAACTATAAAACTAGTAAGAATAAGTAAAGCTAACAAAAATTAAAAAGGAATAGAATAAGAAAGAGTTAAATTAAGTAAAACTTAAAATAAAGAAATAAAAGTTGGCATGTTGACACATGGAATGTGTGCATGCTGATCCCTTTGCATTTTTTGGTTTATTCAATTGATGATGAGGAAGATGAGATTCATCCATTCCTTCATCCATTCTCTTGGTAGAAAAGTGTTGTGAGACAAAGGATTCATTAGCAATAGTACGTTGATTGAGGGCTCAGGGGTGACTAGCTATAGAAATATTATGTGCAACTGAGCCTACAATTGGGTACAGAGTCATCCCCAAAATCTTTGTTGTGGTTAATAGAATTCAAAGAGCATTAAACTCCAAAAGAATAAGTAAGGAATATCGTCGATACAGGTAAGTCGTATTTATTCATGTTTTTTGAAAATTCTATATTAAATAGTTGAATAATTGGGTGTTGATTATTAATCATATAAATTGATGTAATTATTTGTATATTTTAAATTGGGGATGTTCTACCTTACAAGATGAACACTCCATAGTTAGTGGAATTGAAGCTGTAGTTGAAGGAAATGCTTAACAAGGGATACACTAGGCCAAGTGTATCACCTTGGAGTGCACCAGTGTTGTTTGTAAAGAAGAAGGATGGTACTCTTAGGTTAATTATTGATTATAGACAATTGAATAAGGTGACGATCAAGAACAAGTATTCATTGCCGAGAACCAATGATTTGTTTGACTAGTTGAAGGGAGAAACATTGTTCTTGAAGATTGACTTAAGATCCTGATATCATCAAGTACGCATAAAAAAAAAAAAAAGTACATCTACAAGACTTCTTTCTAGACCAGGTATGGGCATTATGAGTTTGTTGTAGTTCCTTTCGGTTTGACTAATGCTCCAACTACTTTCATGTGTTTGATAAATATTTTTTTACGTCATTCTCTTGACAAGTTTGTTATTGTATTCATTGATGACATATTGATATATTCTAAGAATGAGGAAGTCTGAGCATGTCAAACACTTAGCAGCAGTATTGAGATTTCTAAGAGAGCATCAGTTGTATGCCAGGCTTAGTAAATGTAGTTTCTTTCAGACAGAGTTACGTTACTTGGGGCATGTTGTTTCTAAGGAAGGCATAGAAGTGGATTCGAAAAAGATAAGAGCTATCATGGAATGGGCAGCTTCTAGAAATGTGGATGAGGTTAGATCATCCATGGGATTAGCAGGTTACTACAAGAGGTCCATCAAGAACTTTTCATGGATTTCCTATCCTATTACATCATTGCAGAGGAAAGGAAATAAATTTGAATGGGCAGAGGAATGTGCAGCAAGTTTTGAGCATTTGAAGCAATTACTTGCAAATGCTCTGGTTCTCAAGATTGCAAATCCAGATAAAGAGTCTATGGTATGCACATATGCTTGCAAGAGAGGAATTGGTGGAGTCTTGATGTAAGAGGGACAGGTGGTATGATACGAATCAAGGAAACTAAATGAGCACGAGCAGAACTATGTGACACATGATATTGAGTTGACAATAATCATTCATGCATTGAAGATGTGGCGGCATTTTCTTCTTGGCAGGAGGTTAATTCTAATGAGTGATCACAGTGGGCTGAGGTACTTGTTAGGCCAACCGAATATGAATGCCAAGCAAGCTAGATGGTTGAATACAATAAATGAGTTTGACTTCAAGATCGGGTACATTAAAGGAAAATAGAACAGGGTTTCAGATGCTCTTAGCAAAAGAGTACAGGTAAATCTCATAGCAGTTATGAGTTCATATGGGACATATTTACAAGACCGGATCTTACAAGCAGGACAACAGGATGATAGGTATAGGGAGCTTAGGAACATATTACAACAACAAGTTACAAGTGAACACGATGAGGATTATCATCTCATAATAGATGGTTTGGTCAGATTTAGGGACAATATCTGTGTCGGATAACAGTGAGTTCAAGAAACTTATCTTGTAGGACTTTCATGTTAAGCCATATTCAGGTCATCCGGGATATCATAAGACATTAACAGTGGTGAACAAGTTCTACTATTGGACGAATCTAAAGAGAGAGGTAGCTAAGTTTATGGCTAGATGCTTGGATTTTCAACAGGTAAAGGCAAAGTGTAAACATCTATGTGGTCTTCTATAGTTGATTTCAATTTCGGAGTGGAAATGGGAGGTCATTTCCATGGACTTCCTTATAGGTTTTCTGATGACATCTGGACAACATGATTCCATTATGGTTGTGATCAATAGGTTGACAAAGGTATCACACTTCATTCCAATGAAGTCTACTTATTCAGCTAGTGATGTAGCACAGGTCTTCATCAGGAAGATAGTGAGGTTGCATGGTGTTCCGAAGAAGATTATGTCACACAGAGATGCTAAGTTCACTTCTAGGTTTTGGAAAGATTTATTTGCAAGCTTGGGTATAGATTTGGCCTTCAACATAGCTTATCATCCGCAGACAGATGGACATACAGAGAGGGTTAACAGGATTCTAGAGGACATGTTGAGAATGTATGTTATGCATCAACAACGGAAGTGGGGAGAATATCTTCAATTGGTTGAGTTTATTATAACAATGGGTATCAGGAGTCACTGAGGATGAGTTTCTTTGAGGCATTGTACGAGCGAAGTTTTAATACTCCTATCAGTTGGAGTGATCTAGTGAATAGGGTACTGATTGGGCTGGACATGTTGGCATAGATGGAATAAGAAATGTAGGTTATCAAGAAGAATCTAAAGGCAACACACGACAAACAAAAGATTTATGCAAATCAACACAGGGTGTTTAAGGAGAATTAGGCTGGGGAAAAGGTGTACCTGCGCATCAATCCCAAGAAGATATCCTTGAGGATTGGGTCATGTGCAAAGTTGGCACCTCGATATTGCGGGCCTTTCAAGATATTTTAGAGGATTGAACCAGTGGACTCTAGACTTGCACTGCTTTGACAATGAATGTCCATGATGTTTTCCATATTTCATTGCTTAAAAGACATGTAAAGGATGTTGGCCATGTGATTGGTTGGTCTTTATTGCAGGTGGAACGAGAAGGGGAATTCTAGCTAGAACCTCTCTGCATTTTGCAGTGGAAACAACTCATGCTCTAGAATCGAGCCAGTTAAAGTGCAGTGGAAGCACTTTAGGCCCGATGAAGCTACATGGGGGATGCAGGCTATGTATCCTTCATTATTTTTTTATGAATGCAAATGAGTTTTGGTATATGTACATATTCATGTATGGTTTTTATTGTAAATACTACATCGAGTTGTGTTATAATGCTCCAATAAGCGATATGGTTGTCATGTTGTCATGTTTGTCATGTTGGTTTTCTTTTCAGCAGGTTGCTCATTGTAAATACTACATCGAGCTAAGTTATAAAGATCCATGGGTAATATGTATTGGTTTTCAATGATCTTGCTCGTTATAGGTGTCATTGAACGCCGAGGATGGTGTTCCCCCGAGGGGGAGGGGTTTGTAACAACCCCGGGTTAAGAGTTCATGTAATAAAGTTAATAAAGACAAAATAAGTCTAGGGTCATGGGACACATATTCCAAGTTGAATGTGGGGAAAATATCCTAGTGGGCGTTTATTTGGTTTATTGTGGCTAAGGAAATTGACAAAGGCAATTATAAAGAATTTGAAAAGGCAAAAAGGAATTAATGGGCATTTTATTTATGAAAATAATGGAAAATGGGAGAAAATGAAGGTGAAAGGTCACAAGTTGCATGTGAGGAGGAAATCGAAGGAAAATAACTAAAATTGAAGAAAATAGAGGCCTCATGGATAAAAAGGCTTATGAGGATCAGTTCAACACTTTTGTTAATTTAACCTTTTGTCAGTTTAGCTTTGGAGTTATCTCTCTATTCTCTCTGTCTCATACACTTAGAGCATTCTTGGATCACTCTAGCATTGGAGAAAGGAAGGGAAATGAAGGACAAGAAAGAAAAGATCAATCAAGGATGAGTTGGATTAAGCTGTTACAACGGGAATACATTGCATATATCAAGTTGCATGTATCAAGTTGCATGTATGATTTCCTTGCTAGTTTTGGCATGCATGGTACATGCATGTGTGTATTTGGTTCTCTTGCTATCATTGGCATGGTTTTTTCTAGGTGTGACAGTGGTTCCAGTGTTTCCTTGCCATTTCCAGATAGCCATGGTATGATGGGGCTCTTTCATTTAGTTGAGCTGGATTGCCAGATGGTTTTGGAACCAAGTGAGGTGGTCTCTCGAAAATTCCCAAGGGCCCAGGAATCCCTTGACCGGTAATGGCGAGATACACAGTAAACCCTGAGTGTGGAGACAGGAAAATTCCTTACAGTAATGATGAAGAAATCCGAAGGCATCCATGATTGTTTAGGGCCATTGATCCCTTGACCGGTTTTGGCGGGATTGTGGTAAAGCCTAGTAGTATATGTTTATTGTTTGGGCCTAGGAATCCCTTAATAAGAACAAACTCTTTTGATCTCCATAGTAATATAGGGCATTGGACAATTCTTAAGACATCTTGGATCGAAATAATTTGTCATCTTTTTGACACTAAAAGGGTTGAAGATGAAAAACACATCCTCCTAGACTATCTTGCACACACCCACATTAGATCACAATTTCAAATATTTGTTACAATATGGACCCTTTCTAAACTTCCTTTTCTTTTAAACAACAAAGAAATAGCTTTGCATTATAACGAGGTCGTGACCGAACTATCTAGGAATTGTTTATATAATGACTTTAACAAAATCAAAACAATGTTATGAAAAGACTTAACCATCCACCATGGACAAAAGGGGGAAGCCTAGAATGAATAATAATTTCTAGAATACCTACTAGTATACGTCTTAACAAAGAGCCCCTGTATTAACTATACTTTGAAAAGCATAAAAAAATGAAGCTATAAATCTAGATTGAGTTTTACTAAAATCTAAGCATTTGCTCCCTTTGCTTGATTCAATTGAGGTTGCAAAACAAAGTCTTCTTCAACTGCATTAGACCCCAATGCCTACATCCTTAAAGATGAAGTGTGAGACATGAAACCAACCATGTAATGCTTTAGACGTTAAATTTCTTGCCTTGGCTAGGCAATTTCTACCCCAAGGTTTGAAGGATAAGGCCAATTTCTCAATCTTTTGCTTCAAATTGTGTAGTTTGGTTATCCTTCAAATGGCTTATGACATTTTCGTTTGAGTTATTTCTTATTTCAGAGTAAGATAACCTTGGGCTCCAATGGTGAGGCCATCAGGAGGCCTCTTGCACCACATGGTCAAGAGTTAAAGTGCTATAGATAAAGTATCAAAAGCACTACGCATACCAAAAATCTACCACCCCTTGAAATGAGGAGTGGTCTAAAATAGCTGACCAATGCTGAAGAAAGTGTCACAAAGGATCCTCTGAATTCTCAACTTTGATATAGGAGACTAAAACTAAGAAAAAAGAGGGGAATGAAGGGGGGTCTCAAACCAAAAGAAGCTTGAAGACAAATAATAGAGTTAGGAGGGAAGTGCACGGAAGATCCACCGAAACAAAATACGAATCCACTATTGAAAAATTACTCATGAGATGAACAAAGAATCTCATCCACTACATGGGAGAAGCCATTGAAGATATCATAGTAGAATCCAAAAGGAGAAAACCCTTCACATGCCTTCTAAAGTTCCCACATTGAGAAATCATTATGGAGGAGGGCTAAATGAATGAAAGCCCAGTACAAGCCCTAACACAATGTCGACTCACATGCTAGGAGGAAGGTGGTAGGAGATTTGTTAATACATGTGACACCATATATGTTTCACAAGTGTCAAGAGGATGATCGAAAATATTGAACGAATTAGGGTTCCAAAATACCCATTTTTTAATATTAAATTCATTACAATCAGGGAGGGAGGGTTAGAGTAAGTGAACTTCCTTTTCTCTAGAAGTTGAGTACATAACTCCTTGCTTTAAGAAAGATGCCTCCTTAGCAAGCTTATCAGATCTATGATTATATCCTCTGAGCACATGGAAGAAGAATATCTCTTCAAATTTCGCAATCTTTTGTTGGAGCCTTGGGGTACTTCGGTTGAAATTCATACACTCTTTCTCTTTGAAGTCTTTTAATACCCTAATTACGATCTCTCAATCCCCTAGCACCATCATTTTTTTTATCCTTTCATTGGCTAACAATCTTAATCCCATGAACAAGGCTAAGTATTATACCTTATGATTGAAAGTATGTCCTAAACCTCATGAGACGATGAATTTCTTTGTTCCATCGGGATCTATCAAGACCCCTCCCACTCGTGTTGCCCCTCGCCTTTTTAACCTTCTAACACATTAGAACTATGGTTATTTAGAAAAGCTTCTCTTAAAACTTGAGTGTGTAGACTTTTGTAGTTAGATTTCACTTTATCAATCTATTTTTGCTTTTGGAAAAATTGTCTATCATTATTGAAAGGACAAAGGTTTTAGATGAACACTCCAATCATCAAAATTATAAAATATAAATAT
>APFE031481037.1:15744-98534 GCA_000404065.3 Pinus taeda | reverse complement strand
ATATAATTTAATTTAAGAAAGTTAAAAAAAATTGATAGCTAGTTTGAATTCATATTTGATATTTTAATGAATAATTTATTTTATCAATTTTTAATGATGAAATAGAGGAATATCATAGTAGTAGTTGGTGATGGAGAATTAGGAGTTGGTTTCAATTGGAGAGTATATAGGAAATTATTGTCTCATCCTAGGAAAGCAATGAGTATGCAAATTAGTCAATTTTAACACAATGATTCAATATGCCAAATTAATCAATCTTAACATAATGATTCCATGTCTCCAATTTAGGGTGTGATCCACATTGTGTATTTTGAAAATCTTTCGTAAAAAATCACATTCAGTGTTATTGAAAACGACTCAATAAAATTGAATATGATTTTTTACGAAAAGATTTTCAAAATACACAATGATTCAATATGCTAAGCTATTAGATTTCTAACTTAGTTATAATGTTATTGACACGCAATGATTCAATATGCTAAGCTATTATGTTATTAACTTGGCTAAAGCTTTGGCACATGATGTCAAATTCCTGGGATGTTATAATTCTAGCATTATAACCTTAGTATAGTGGTCATAGAAAGATAAGGTTTGTGATGGTGAAGTTTAAAACTTGAATGTAATTTAGTGTTTATTAGGGAATCATGTTTTCATGATAATTTGTGAAGTTCACATTCTTCATTCACAAATTCTTCATCATCATATTCAAGTTATTAATGAATTTGTTTATGGATATCTCAATAATCCATAACCTTAACTTTCTCTAATTCATTTTTTTAAACAAATTCAACCAAACTTAAATAGTTTGGGATAAAGTGAGTTCTAATTATAACTTCGAAAGTGTAATGTCCGGGGGAAATTAATTTCTCTATAAGGAGAAAAAACCTTCAAATTTTTACTGTTGGGCAAGTTTTGGAGCAGTTGGACAAAATAACTTAAAATTGGAATTTGGAGTTCTAATTATAACTTCAAAAGTGTAATGTCCGGGGGAAATTAATTTCTCTATAAAGAGAAAAAACCTTAAAATTTCTACTGTTGGGCAAGTTTTGGAGACCTTAAAATTTCTACTGTTGGGCAAGTTTTGGAGCAGTTGGACAAAATAACCTAAAATTGGTAAAGTTTACTCAATCAATTAAGAAAAAAAGCCCAAAAAAACCTATAAATTCAAGAAATTCAAGAGGATTTACATTCATTTTGTTGGAGCATTGGATTGGATCATTATCTCTATTTATCTTGAGCCTGAGGCTCTGAGGGTCAAGACTCCTTTACTCTGTCAATTTCTGTAGTGAAAGCCCGAATTGACACATTTCCTGTTCATTCTGTTATGGCACAGGAAAGCATCAGAAGGGCAACAGAATACTTGTTTGTTTCTTCATTATGTTCTGTCACAGGAAAGCATCAGGAGGGCAACACAATACTTGTTGGTTCCTTGTTCTGGGCACACGAGTATCAATTAAGAGGCAGTGAGGCCTCTGTTTTAATATTGTTCTAATATTGTTCTAGGCACAAAGTGATAACAAAAATTGGGTGCAGCCCTAGCTTGAGTATTTTCGAATTGTTGGGTAAGATCGAGATTTAAATTTTTGTAGGCGAATTCGTGGAAAGAAGTCGAACTCGCGAAGGCCAGAAATATTCTCGGAAGCAAAGCGAATCTTCGCTGTGATAAGCGGGCGGACATAGGGTGTTGAGGCAGGGAAATCGGATTTTCGCGCCCTATTGTGGCAGACCGGACATATTTTTGGAGTTGTTGTTAACATGATTTTTTGAATTGTGCTGTTAGATTTTATAGGAATTAGAACCAAAAACTCACGCGAAAAACTTAAAAAAAAAATTTACACTAAAAACAACATTCATATTTTTGGGCCCGCTCTGTGGCAGACAAGACAGATTTCTGACCAACTTTGGGCAGTGCGTAATTTGTCTGAAGCAAAATCCTGGGACAGACCAAAGTATTCTTGAGTTTTATCTGTCACAGGTTCCTCTGAGTTTATTCTAATACGATATATCCCTAAACTCGGGTTACGAAGAAGGGTATAGCGAGACAGGAGTCAAGCGAGTCAACTTGAGGGAGCCGAAATCGTGGGAAACCTCGGGTAGCAAGGTTGTGATACAAATCTGAAGGCCGAAATTTAGTTTCTTGAAGTTGAACCCTATCCTTAAGGATCCGTGAGAAGGACAACAAGATCACAGTGGTTCATTTATTGTTTTGGCAAATGAAAGGTTTAGAATTAAAGTAGGCAAGCTTTTGGATCAGAAAACCCCAAGGACAAATCTCGTGAAGCGGAATCTGTGAAAGAATCGAAACCTGTCTACTTCCTGTGGCTCGGTGTTTACAACAGAAGGCCAGGGTCTTGGAACAAAGGAAGGTCGAATCTGCAACAGGTTCGGAATTGGCGCGACAAACAATAGAGTCATTGTAGAAGACATAATTCTTTAATATCTATGGTTTCTAGTTAGGATAGCTTATGTGCGAAGTTTTGGTATGTTTTAGCTCTTATCCCTTGTGGAATTGTCACGTTTGAATTGGAACTACGTGCTGGATATTGGATTTGTTGATTTGTTGAGATATATTCCTCAGTCAAGATTACTGTGTGATTAATTGTCGGCAAAGGGTTGAATTGTTACATGATGATTTCCTTGCTGTATTACTGAATGAGAAGCAGATTAACACTTGCATACAAATTTTAGCTACGGTACCAGAGATAGTAAATTACGGTACCAGAGAGAGTAAATTAATCGTTACAGGAAATATTAAGGCAAAAATTATCCTGATAAAGCTAAAAGCCAAGTAAATGATAAATGTTCTTTATTTTGTTTGTTAGATTATGCGATTCTTGAGATGACTAACATGCCTAATTTGTCTGTGAAATCTGTTTGTGATTTGAGTAATCGCCACTTAAAGGTATCTAAGTGGTCAAAATCACTGGAGATCGTACCCAACCTGGGCCACACCAACCCTTAGCATGATTGGAATTTTGCCCAAAGAGCTTAGGGCTAAGCCGTCAAAATCACTTGGAGGTCGCACCCAACCTAGGCCACACCAACCCTTAGCATGATTGGATTTTTACCCACGAGCTTCGAATCAATGACATTTACACACTAAAGTGCCTTAGAAAAACACCATGTCACTATCTACTCTACCCTCATAGGCTTGTCATTATTAACTTGTATAAATTTACATGTTACAATAAATTTAAGAAATAAATTATATATATACCATAAATTGCCTTAAAAAAACACCATGTCACTCTCTACTCTACCTCATGGGCTTATCATTATTAACTTCATGTTACAATAATTTTAATAGAAAAACAAAAATTATATAATTATATATTATATTATATATATATTATATATATAAAATGAAATGGGTATGAGAGTTTTATTAAAAGAGAAAGCAGAGATCCAACCCAGAACCATTACATTTCTTCAAAGTTACCATGATTGAGCACAATGAGTCAATCCAATACCTCAAGGGATTACTCCATGATACAAAAATTTGAGCTCATTTCCAACTAATTTTTTTCCAAAATACTCTCAAGATCCAAATACAATTACATTCAATTTTACACTACTTTTTTATTTGATTTCTGACTCGCTTTTTTTCCTTGGGGAAATATTTTTGCCCTTCTTCCCCACTTGAGTCCAACCCATGTTTTCTACTACATCTGATGGGACATCCTTCGGTGAGAGTGTTTTTTTTCTTTAGGTTCTTCCTCATCTACTTGGTCTGCCCAAGAAGTTACTTTTCCATCTTTATTCCTTGAGGATTCAAAGTTGGATCTGGCTTTCACCAAGGTTTGTTGTGTTTTCACTAGCGCTGAATTCAGAGGGTCCTCATTGACATGCACTTCCTCTTGACTGAATTTTGTTTCCTTTGGTGGATTTTCTTTGACAATAACTTCTTCCTATTTGTCCTTTACTTCTTTCTTGCTATGAGTCTCTTCTTCTTTGTACACCTTATAATGTTCACTCTAAACTCCTTCCCACCATTCGGGCTTCCAGTTATTACATGCCTTGTTTCATAACAAGCTCGACATTGAAATGAAACATTTTCATAATCAAGCTTCTAAACCTATACATAGTCTGGATCTGTAAGATTTATCTCGACAGGAAAGCTCTTATTGAAATCCATCTCCACACATATTCGAGCGTAAGTGGTCTTATAAACAAAAATCATTTTTGAGTTGCGGCAATAAAACTTCCCTAATGCATTTTCAATGGAAGATAACAATAGGAGATTCCAGAGATGCAGGGGAAGGTTTGGAAGCCTTACCCATATTGGAGTCGTGGAGATTGACACCATAATCAGATCAAAGGTGGGAGACTAGGGTTGCATGAAGAGACTAATACTACCCCAGAACTTGGGCCCAGATTCATAAATAGTCTTCTTATCCTCGATATTAAAAAGCAAACAAAAAACCCTGAGCTAGAGAGTAAATATTCATTTCATCAGTAAGAAGAGTTTTCTGCAAATCAGAAATCCACTTGTGGAGATCAGCTAATTGCGGCCATAATTCATTAAACCTACAAATTAAAAGAACAAGCTTCTTAAACTACTAAAAGAACAGATTTGGTTTTTAACATGGCCCTGTACGAAACCGTGGCTTGAGTTGCGTGAGAGAGAGAGAAAGCTTGCTGAATCCATTGCCATTCTTGTAAAATATATTGTTTTCTTTGTTGAATATGAAGATTTTCCATTATTTGGGATGTGAGAGCCACACAACAAAGGTCTACAGGGAGATCCACACAATCTGAGCATGAATTGACTCGTAAGGAAAAACCCTAGCTGCAATAGGGGCCTTCAAAGCTCCATCCATTCCTAATTCAATTAATAATCTAAATACCGAAATTAAAAAAAAAAAAGTAATAATAAAAAATTTAAATACCATGAGCAAAACCTAAATATTATTAGAAAAATAAATACGATACATTAAATAATGTTTTACAACTGAACCTCTCCTTTATAAGCTTTACTTAGAACAATACTAAGATGATTTCACATTAAAGGATAAGACTAGAAAATCTATGGAAGAGATATGGGGGTCGAAGTGCAAAATGGATCCTATGGGGCCATATTTTAAAGAACATTTTGGGTCAAATCATTTAGTGGATGTATTGTTGCCTCCACTTCTTCCCAGTGGGAGGAATGGACGTATTGGTATGGTGGGCATAGCTAAAAGATTAGATAGATTCATGGTCCATGAAATTCTGCTGGAAGAATGGGGATTGATGCGTTCATGGGTCACCTCATCAAATTTGTCGGATCGTGCTCCTATTCTTTTCCAATGGTGAGGTGAATCTGATTGGAAAGGAATTCCTTTTAAATTTAGTCATACATGGTTAAAAGATATGGAATTCGATCACGTGGTCTAGGAATTCTGGTCAAGATCAGAATATCAAAAGGAGATTTCACATGTGGATGGAGTATGTTGGAAACTCAATGGTGAGGTGAATCTGATTGGAAAAGAATTCCTTTTAAATTTAATCTGAAACAAAAATCTTCTGATACGCAAAAATAGATATATAAATATTTTATTAAAAAAGATGAATTACAGATGATGATTGATTACAATGGGGTTCCAGGCTTATATATCGCCATGGGCACCCTTTGGGGAAAGGGCATGATCTTATGATTGTGCCCTTTCGTCTAAATTAATCTAAAATTAAATAATAAACCTAAAACTAATTAATTTTTACATAACATTGCCTTCCTCTCGAAGACTGCTTTGTCCTCAAAGCATTAGTAACGACGGATGTTGTTGAAGAATGATTCATTCTCCCAAAAAGCGTCTTCTTCGGGGAAGTCCTTCCACTTGATCAAATATTCCAAGATGATCAAGGTTCCACACTTTAAAAGGTCTTGAATTAATCTCTCAATTTCCGATTTTTGGTGATGTGGATATCAGTATGGCTTTTTCATAGGTCGGTCTTGTATCTTGCTTTTGAATTAGATCTTGTATCTTAGGTGACTCTTCTTTGGTCATATTTGCAGATAACATTTCTAATTGGTGACATTGCACTACATAAGCAGGTGCTCCTCTTCGCCTCAGCTTCATCATATGAGATGATGATACAACTTGATTTTCTGGTGCTTGGAATCCGTGTAGTTTGTACTTCTGACCTCCCCATTTGAATTTTATAAATTGTACTTTATGGTTGGCGGCATAAGTACGTAAAGTTCGTAGCCATTGGATACCTAAGACTACATCTACTCCTCCTAATAGTACTGTGAAAAATGGAGACTCTAAACTGAAGTCTTGAATCTGTAATTTAACCTTATGGCATTTCCCCACCTTTTCAATCTTCTTACCGTTAGCTATCATCACTTTCATGTTTGGTAAGGGGAATGAAAAGATATTGAGTCTCTTTGCCACGGTTGCATCTAAAAAATTGTGTGTGCTTCCAGAGTTGATGAGAACCACTACATTGTTCTTCTTTATGTGTCCTTTTAACTTTAAGGTCTGAGGTTGTGATATACCTGTCATGGATGATAATGACACTTGCGGAATACTCCCATCATCTAATTCTGGTGAGAATTCTGGGGCATCTATTTCTATGTCAAAATCTTCACTGTTTGAATCATTGGTTGCTTCACAATTATATAGGTTATTTGGTTATTTTCCTTTAGCACATCTATGTTTGGGGTCCCACTTCTCACCACATCGTTTACATTTACCCTCCTTTATCCTTTGCGCTTCCACATTATATTTTTCATCTTCACGACGATGTGGTGGAACATATCTTGTATTATTTGAGTCCACATACTAGGGTATCCTTCGTCTTGAATATGTTTTTTCTGCTTTTGACCAAAATATTGGTTCATATTTCTTTTCGGTTGTTTTTGCTTTTCGTCTTGCTATTTCTATTGATGTAATGTCATGCATCTCAAGTTCTGCTTGTAAATGGGATTTGAGTCCTGAGACGTATGATTGAATTAGACGAGATTCTAATAACCCAGGTACTCGTGTTACTAAGGTCTCCCATTCTTGAGTGTATTCATCCACACTTCCTTTCTGTCGTAACTTGATGAGTTTTGGAAAAAACTCTTCTTCTCTTACACCTTGGAATCTTTTAAAGAAGGCATCTTTAAATTTTCTCCAGCTAATGACGTGTGTTGTTTTTTTCCACCACATATACCAGTTATATGCTTCTCCTTCCATTTTTCATGGATGCATGCCTGAGCTTTTCGTCATCGTCATTGATGTCATATATCTCAAAGTATTCTTCTGCTTTATTTATCTATGCAACATTGTTTTTTTCATTTTCATCGAATTTAGGCATCTCAACCTTTGCCCTTCGCTGGTATGTTGCTAATGGTTGAGCGAAAAAAGGGTGTTGATTGGTAAAGTTATCCCAGAGTTGCTTGTTTGTAAAGGCTGTGTTACTCACTTCTTGGTGGGGTGTCGCCAATTTCCTTGGGGATTCAACTTTTTCACGAGAGTTTGTTGACTTTGTTGAATCTGATGATATGTGTTCTTGATTCTCTTCATTTTCTTTTAGTAGTTGTTGGGGTGTACAATTCATCTTTTTACATAGAAGTTTCAACATTGTTAAGACCTCTCTCATGTTTACTTCTATTTGGGCATGTTGGTTTTCCATCTTTATTTCTATTCGATTTGTTGTATCTTGAAGATTTTTGATTTTGTCTGCTTGCTCCCCAAGCTTGATCTGGAATTCATTTAATCTTTTATTGACCTCGTCGTGGTTGTTATTTAACTTATGCTCTGCGTCAACCAATTTTTTTTGTTGGAAATCCGCCATTGTCATTGTCGACATTGAGCGAGTTTGTGGCAGCGTATATTTATCTGCCAGCTTATAATATATTATATATATATATATATATATATATATATATATTAATTAATGAATTAAAAATTTAATTAATTAAATTGACGTTATAGTTAATATATATATATATATATATATATATAATCAGATTAAGTTATGTAATATATATATATATATATATATATATATATATATATATATATTATATTACCATCCGAACAGTCACATTGACTAACGGAACCCTTTGATTGTTCAAAAAAAATATCGCGAATATCACCGCAGTCTTTAACGGATGGCTACGGGTCGATGGTGGGTGTGAACAGGTCAAGGCGTGGAAACTAGTGCGGAAACAAGCGAGCGAGAGAGCAACGTAAGTCAGCGTGAGGGTTGATACTGATGATGGACGGTTGACGAAGAAAAAAGTGTGAGGAACAGACAGGGCCAACGGATCGATGAGAGGAGCGGAACTTGGGCGGATGGTTGCAGAGATGATGACTTCGAGGGCAGAAGGAATAAGGGACTAATGCAATAGACGGTAGCAAACAATGGCGTTGCGAGTAGTCGGAGAACCGTTCGTTGTGCTGTAGTGAGCTTAGGAGTGACTCGCTCTGATACCAATGAAACAAAAATCTTCTGATACGCAAAAATAGATATATAAATATTTGATTAAAAAAAATGAATTACAGATGATGATTGATTACAATGGGGTTTCAGGCTTATATATCGCCATGGGCACCCTTTGGGGAAAGGGCACGACCTTATGATCGTGCCCTTTCATCTAAATTAATCTAAAATTAAATAATAAACCTAAAACTAATTAATTTTTACATAACATAATCATACATGGTTAAAAGATATGGAATTCGATCACGTGGTCTAGGAATTCTAATCGAGATCAGAATATCAAAAGGAGATTTCATATATGGATGGGGTATGTTGGAAACTCAATGAGCTTAAGAAGGTGATTCAACACTGGTTTAGGGGAATAAGACATACCAAAGAATTACAAGAGATTAAATAGGAGTTAATGGTGATTGTTGATCTCAATATGCTAGATTACTTCGCTGAAGTGATTGAACTATGAGTATTGGATCTAGAAGGGAGAAAAAGTTGATTCTAGATCAACCAGTATCAAGAGCTAAGAGAGATCAAATCTCATTATATGCAAACCATTTTTTAGAATGCAAAACTAGAAAAAAGATTTACACATCAAGATAATTAATCTCTTTTAGTGCTTGATAAACCCATGATTACGATAGATCTATAGTGGTTTTTTTGTCCCTCTCTCTATATAGGCCTAGGCCATGTGCAGTTTTACATTGTTTAAATTGTATTATTTTATATTAAAAATTCAATGAGTTACATATTTTCCTCTCATTAATAAGTAACTAATTATTTTACCTTTAATTACTTTTTCTTTGAGCATTGAATTTTTTTACTAAGGTAGTTAACAATAAACACACATAATATATATATATATATATATATATATAAAAGTTTTTTTTAGTTACTTTATCTCTTGAAAGTTATATAAAATTATATTATTTAACCGTAGACATCGAAATATGTTATCCATTATTCAAAATATGTGTGTGTGTGTGTGTGATTTTGAGTAGAATATATATGTTTTTAATTGTTAGATTTTTATAGTTTATATAAAAATTTTAGGCATTTGGATTTGATTTTTAATGTTTTTAACTTGAACATGATTGAGATTGGAGGTCGAGTGTGAGGGAAATTTGAACTAGTGTTGCCCGAAAGGGAAGTACGTTTCAACCCTAGTTTCTATGTTTTCCTTTGTCTTAATATTTTGCTTGTTACAATATTTTTCGATATCATCTCACATAAGGAATTCAATGAAGACTGGGTGTTGGTTGAAATTTGGGATTCTAGTGAAGGTTGGGTATTGGTTGCTTGAGAGAAGGTGTGCATGGACTATAGGCCTAGAGCATGTCAATACTTGATAACTTTGGATGATAGGTTAGAAGCACAAATTCCTTTGTGCAACAATTTCTCTATTGATCCTCTGAATTCTGGATATATAAAGAATTTGGTGACACTTTCCATGCTCCTTTGGATAGAGTTACTATCATTGGTTTAGAATTTCCTATATGTTAATTTCTTAATTCTAGAGATGGTTTTAATTCCTAGTAATTTTTTTAACGTAGAAAAAAATAATTTTTCAATTACTAAAAGAAAAAGAAAAAAAAGACTGGAATTTTTAACTCAAAAATTAAATAGTAGAAGCAAGCACAAGGAATCAATCACATAGAAAAATATCCCTCCAATTGATCTTCATTTTTGCATTCTCAAAATTGTGGGGGCTCCCTAACCATGAAAATTTCCCTACTAAGAAAAACACAAGTTGCAACAAATTTCTAAAAGTTACAAGGCACCTATACACCCTGTACAATTGTCAGAAAATCATGGATTAAACCCCTTATCAACAAATGTTGCTCCTTGAACTTGTACTGCTTTCATGTGCGAGTTGAAGCTCAACCGGTGCACACATGTTAGTGATCTATAGACATTGTATGACTATGTTGCCATGTGTGAAGCCATGACCCTGCAAATCTTGCTATATGATTTGCATTGAGGCACCTTCCTCACTGCAAAATTTCTCATGTTTTTTCTTCTAATAATAGACCTTTAGGTGATATTCCTTCACCTCTTGTTGAGACCATTCATTGAGAAAATTATCTTCTAAAATATGTGTCTTTCTTTTTTCCCTAGGTTGTCTTTTATATTTCTTTATTGAGCTAAATCCCTAACCCTAATATTTAAAGTGGTTGATGGCTAAGATTAAATTCTAACTTGCTTAAGCTCAATGGTTGATATCAAGCCCAAGTCATTAAAGTAAATAATTTACTTTTCCTTAGACTTTTTAGCTCAATAACCAACATTAGTTGATTAACCTAATTAATGTGCTTTTCCAAGTTAGGAAAATCATAACAACTTACTTAATAAATTAAGCAAGTTCCCTAAAGAGGCTTTGGATGATTCTTGCATGCTTGACACCTAGCCAATGCATAAATGCTTGTTTGCTGCTACAAACAACAATACTCCTTCTTAGCAAGGAAGGTATTATGCACCACTCCTAGCTTATCTTTGTAGAAGACAAACTTCCCTTTCACCAAGGGTTTGGTTAGAGTATCTGCAACCTGCTCATCTGTGGATATATATTGAAGCTTCATTGCTCCTCTTTGGACCCTATCTTTGATGAAGTGATATTTGATCTCAATATGCTTGGATTTATCATGGAACATTCGATTAACTAAGAGTTTGAACTTTGATCCAACTCAAATTATCGCAGTGTGTATCACTGCAAGCTCCAACTTTTGACCAAATAGTCTAACAAGTAACTTGTGCAACCATATAGTCTACAACTTTCCAAACTTGCTTCCATATGCGTTGTTTTTGTTGAACTAAGTGCCACAGAAGCATGCTTCCGACTGAACCATGAAATCACTACTAATCCTAAGTTGAAGCAACAACTTGAGGTGTTTTTCCTATCCACTACAATCCCGTGCCAATATGTGTCTTTATACCCCAACAACTTCATTCCATCACTCCTAACATATCTCAATCCACACTCCATCATACCACATAAGTATCTAAGCACATGCTTTGTTGAAATCCAATCCACTTGCCTTGACTCCACCATGAATTGGCTTAGGGTGTTCACAACAAAGCATATATCTAGCCTAATGTTGACTAGATACATCTAGGAACGAATCAACTACCTATACAAGGTGGGATCCACCAACTTTGAATTTGAAGCACTCAACTTCTGCAGATTGGTGATCATAGGTGTAGTCATAGGCCTATCGTCCACCATCTCGAATCTCCTCAAAATGTGAATTGCATACTTTCCTTGCCCAAGGAAGATATTGCTTATTTGTTGCCACACCTCTAACCCCAAGAATTAATGTTTCATACCAATGTCCTTCATCTTGAACTCCAAAGCTAGCTATAGTTTTCACATAGAAATAAGCTTCTTCGTACCCATGAGAAATAAATTATCCACATACAACACCAAGATGAGTGGATCATCTCCAACTAGTGTAAAGTACAAATTAGGATTCGCCTCACTCTTAGTAAAGCACATGCTTAACAAGTACCCATCAATCTTTGAATACCATGCCCTCGGTGCCTACTTGAGTCCTTACAAGACTTTTCTAAGCCTACATACATGAGAATCCATCTCGTGAATCACAAATCCCTGAGGCTTCTTAATTTACACCTCCTCAGTAACTCCATTGAGGAATTCTATCTTCACATCCATCTAATGTATCTTCCAACCCATAACCAAGGCAATAGATATGACAACCCAAATGGAAGTATACCCAATGAATGGAGAAAAGGTCTCTTCATAGTCCATTCCCTCCCTTTGGGAGAACCCTCTTGCCACACTCCTCGCCTTATACTCCTCTATGTGTCATCCACAACATGCTTGATCTTGAAGATCCACTTGAATCTCACCACCGATTTTCTATTTGGTCTTAGAACTATGCCCCAAACATCATTCTTCATAATGGAATGATACTCCTCCATCATGGAATCCCTCTAGACTTGCTACTATGTTGCCTCCTCAAAGACGGTACGGTCGAAATCAATGATGCTACTCATGAGAGTCATATAGCTAGGAATCTTCCTTGGCAATCTACTCTCCTTGAATATGCTCCAAAAGCCTCCACATGCTACTGACCATCCCCTAATGTCTTCTATAACCATTGAGAACTGGAAGGAGCCTCAAACTTCTCCTTTTGACCTAAAGATTTAGTCCTTGTTGTGGGTGGCGATGAACTCTCCTCGATCTTTGGATTCACCTACTCCTTTTCTTATGCTTGTGTAGGAAGGGGCTTATGCCACTTCTTGAATGTCTAGCCCTCCTAAAACATGACATCTCAACTTAAAATGGTCTTTTTCTACCCTACAATCAAAATCCTATGTGCCTTTGAAGCCTCATTATACCCCACGAAATTCCCTTCTCTACTGAGGGCTCTAGCTTCGTTCTCTCCTCCTTTCGTATATGGCATATACTAGACAATTGAACATGCAAAAGGGGCCAATCTCTGGTTCAACTTTAAAGAATGCATCTTCTGGAGTCTTGTCCCCAAAGACCTTATGACTCTTGTTTTGTACATACACTGCCATATTGCAGGCCTCCACGTGAAGGAACATGGTTAGATCCTGGTCATGAATCATTGCCTTAACAACTCCAACTATGGCCCAATTCTTCCTTTCAACAACCCCACTATGTTGTGGGTTGTATGATACTGTCAGCTTCCTCTTGATCTTTGCCTCATTACAAAAATATTTGTAGCCATTGGAGGTATACTCACTCCCCTTATTCAACCTCAAGACTCTAACCTTCCTATATGATTCTCCACCAAACCCTTAAGCTCTGGTAATCAACTAAAGACCTCATCCTTAGTTCTCATGAAGAAAATCCACATCCTCATAGAGAAATCATTGATGAAGGTCAAATTAGTAAATGGAACCCTTCAAAGATGCTACCGCAATCGAACAACACACATTTGTATCTACTAGATACAAAATCCCCTTGGACTTGCTCTCGTTGCTTGGAAAAGTAGCCTTGGCTTACTTGCCAAGAGCACATCCCTTGCACACTCCCTCTTGTTCCATGTTGAACTCTGAAGGACCAATGACAATCTTTTGTAGTATGGGTAACACTTTGTGATGCAAGTGAGTAATCCTCTTGTGCCAAAGCTCACATAGGTTGTCACTGTCATGAAAGATGGCTTGTATAGATTGAGCCTTCAACATGTGGAGATAAGTTTTGTGATGGCAGAGTTCATTGCTTGAATGTAATTCCATGCTTATTAGGGAACCATGTTCTTATTTTAGTTTTGGAGGCTCACATTGCTCATTTACAAATGCTTGATCATCATAGTACAACTATTAATGAATTTGATTATAATTGTCTCAATAATCCATAACCCATAACTTTCTCTGAATCATTTTTTATAAACAATTTTAACAACACTATTTGAATAGTTTGGGAGATAGAGGGTAAGGGACAAAATGAGTTCTCGTTGTGACTTTGAAGGCTTGAATTGCTCACCTGTAAATGTTTGATCATCAAAATCGAAATATTAATGAATTTACTTATCATTGTCTCAATAATCCATAACACTCTCTAAATCATTTTGTACAAATGAGTTCAACAATATTTACTTGAATAACTTAAGAGATAAAAGACAAAGTAAACGGTAAAAGTCCATTTGTTTATGTGTCTTTTATATTAACTTATTTAATGTTATATATTGTGACAATCTTAATAAATAAATTCAATTAAAAAAATTAAACATAAAAATTAAGAAAAAATTAAATAAACAAAACCTAAATGTTATTTAAAAAAAAAATAGAATACATCAAATAATGTATTACACCTAGACATCTCCTTTATAAGCTTTACCATAAACAAAATTAAGATGGTTTCATGCTAAAGGATAAGACTCAAAAGTAGCTAACATGATTTTATAGAATATAAAGGATAATGTCATAGGATTTAATATATTTTACTAGTTGAAATAAAATTGGGATGAATTTGTCCCCGGATGGGGTGACTATCAATGATTGAGAGGGGGAGGGGGGCAATAAACTGTCCCACATGGCTAATGGACTGTGAGACGTGACAACACACCCTTGACAATGTTAAATGTTGCGATAGGTTATAATATCATGCAAGGAATTAAGGTGGAGAGGAAATGGTGGTGGATAGAGGGTGCTCTAATTGAGAAATTGATTCGTGTGATGACAACGTTTGTTAATATCCTTCCTATGTTGTTAAATCTACGGATATGTAATTCATACACTCCTATGGCAGGTAAGAAACAACAAATGGTAGCAGAAACGTTTGTAGCACAAGAGATAAGGGGGGAGTGGATGTAGCAACCATGAAAGGATTTCAAGTGCTTTGACGCTAACCCCCTAGCTAGAACTCCATCAAGTTGCGGGGGTCGTTTTCCTTTAGGCCTTGTAGTACCACATTGAAACTAGTAATAATGTGTTTTCTCCAAGTATTGTGCGGAACCAGATATCTTGGTTAATTTGCAAGGTCGTCTATGCAATGTTTGAGCAAAGGCATAAGTCTAAGTTGTTTCCTCTTTTATTTTCCTTTCCTTTGATTCTTTGGCAGGTCTTTCACCTTTTCCTTCTTAGTAACCCCTATTCTCATCGATAGCATATCTCTTTGTTTAGTGGTCTTTTCTTTCATCCCCCTCTAGCAATTCCATTTCTCTTCCTTTGTTTCAACCTTCTTGTACTGCAGGTGTTGTTTTCTTAGTGGTATTTTTGCAAGCTTGTTATTTGGCGTTAGGCGAGGAATTGGTGGTTGGGGGTCGTATATTGTTGCACGTCTCTCTCCTTTGCTTCTAGTTGCCCTAGACCCCCTCCTAATTGCCCCTTTGGTCCTTGACTCCTTTCTTCCTAGCAGTTGTATAATGTGGCACCCCCTTACTCCACTGCACACTTGGGTCTGATTTGGCCGTCGCTTGAATTTCATATTCAATTGCTTTGCTCCCCATGTTGCGCCAACAAGGATGCGTTAGAATAGGGGCTTACTACAAAGAATGGGCCCACAAAGGTCATATCTGCATGCACCATTAGCTAGAGGAGTTTGCCTTGAGATATCGGGATCTCATGCGTGTTGATTTTCTAGTGCTAATTTAGACAAGCATAATTTTCTTCCACTAATAATTACTTCCAATGATATACAATCTTACTTTAGCATATTTCATAACATCATTAAGCAATTACACCTAGAAAAATCAATTGCAAATGCAATAGAACAATAACTATCACAATAGATAAGCCATGCACAATAGACACCAAAAAATTTCACTTGGGAAACCCAGAGTTGGGAGAAAATCCAACAATCTTTTTTAGGAAAAATTGTTCAATTCAGTAAAAGTACAATATGACTTTCCAAGTCAAATTTGGTTAAGCTAGACCAACAAACTAGCATTGGTCAAACCTGGTCAAACTGGACTAAATTCGGCCTCTTGCAGTTTCTCATAAATTTGGTCCACCCTAAGTCAAGCAGGCCATATTTCCCCCTCCTATTGCTGCCCAGAAGTTCGATCAAATTGTCTAGTCACACTGTGGTTAAAGCTACCTAGAATTTGCTCAGTCAACAAATCAGAACCTCAGTCAAATTATAGTCAAACAGATTGCCCAAAATTTGGTTAAACTTACCTAGAAAATCTTGATAAACTGCCCATAAAATCTCGATCAAACTTGTCCAAAAAGTCTTGGTCAATTGCCTATAAAAGTGTCAATCAAACTTGTCACAAATTTGGTCAAACAAAAGCCAATGAACTTGGTCAAACAATGTCGAAAGTTCTAAGTCAAACTCTGTCCAGAACTTGGTCAAACAGATCAGAAGAAGACTCGGTCAACTCTGGTCAAACATACTCCAAAAGTGCTTGATCAAACTTCAGAAGAACTCCTCTCTCTTTCGCATGTGTAAATAGAAGAATAGATGTTTTTGTGTTCTCTTGAATTAATGCCAAATGGAGGAGGTCGAATGTGTATGTATAGTGGTCAAATCAAGTGGGTTTTAACCAAGGGTCACACCCATTCAATTGGTGGGGTCGACCTGTCTCTTTGGATCCTACATGAGCTCGAAATTGATAATTTTAATTTCTTTTAGAAGGATGATTTGAATACCAACCATAACTACCAAAAATTAACAATGTCAACCCGTGTACAAGAAAAACTCAATCGAGTTGAGGAGCAAGCATCCTCTCAAAGGATTTCCCTTTCATATACAGAGGTTTTAATGGAATGGGTTGATTGGATCCTGGACATAGGGCACATGATGTTGTCTTTCCATGACACTGGAGAATCTAGGTTAGGGTCGTAGAATCTCTGACACAACCAACTCAATGCCACAACAAACTGCTTTGAATAGCGGAATAAATTCATCAATAAATCAATTGGTGCACAAATAGACAACTTTTTACAAATTTTCAACAACCCAACTTCGTTATATTATCAATCTATAATACAACGTCTAGGGCTCCTGTACTAGGGATCATGGTCCTCATACAATCATTGATACAAGAATATAAACTAGGGTTTGGTGTCAACAACTATGACCACCAATCTACCCTGAACAAGACACCAACTGACCTACTAGTTGATGTAGTGCACTTCACAACTCCACTTGGTCCACATATCTTGAACACATTTGCCTCTATCAATGAATCCTTCTCCTTAAAGTCACTAAACACGACTCACCCATTGTCTTCCCTCCAACTGATCATCAGTCTATCAATGAGTCAACACGTAGGGACTTATTGAGTTGTTCACGACTTTGTTTGTGAACAAATCCTAAGTTGCACACATGTTGCTCCTTAGTCCTTCAAGAACACAACACTTTGGGACTTCTTCACATTATTGCCTTCCTGTGCCACTCCAATGAAGACAAACTTAGGGCATGGAAGTTGCCCATTATCACTGTCAAAAGTCCTTCACCAACAAAATCAACTTAGGGCTAGTCAAACTACTCCCTTGACTTCCCTTTTATCCCTTCAAAGAACAATCCCTAAGCTTCAAACTTCTGTCAATCCGAGCAGGCTCAATGTCCTTCTTAAGTCTTGCACTTAGGGTACTCTTTGGACACCTACTTGATGCCCTCCAATCAACCACAACATTCCCACCAACAGCTATCCAAACTAGGATCTCCACTCTTGCACCCTTCCTCCTTGAAGACGTCCACTTTCAACCCTCATAATACTTCAAATATGGGTCTGCACTTCCTGAGGTATTCAACCTTGTCTAGGGCACACTAAACTTGCACCAAAACATAGAATTCTCACCTCCACAGACCTCCTATTCATGTGCTTTTGTCTTTTGTTGGAGATGAATGCAGCCTAATCTAGGGAGCCTAGTAGGCTACTCGACGTCCCAAAACAAGGTTGTCTCCCACCTGCAATTACAACAGAAAACTTCGGCCCATACATAGATAAATTTCACTTGATTTATGCCCAGAATTACCCTCACAAACTCAGCCTATCCTTCTCCTATTTTTTTTGCTTGCTCCTCCTCAAAACATGACCCAAAAAATCATGAGAAACAAACCAAAACAAAACTCTTCCTCTCCTTCGCTAGGCCTCCTAGAGCCATGGTTGATTTAGAGATTCTCAACCCTCTTAGTTATGTCTTACACATGAGAAAGGAGTGTGAAGATGGATGGCCAAAATGTCCTTCTTAAGTCTTAAATCCAAAATATAGACTAGGGTTTGTTGTCAACAATTGTGACCACCAATCTACTCTAAACAAGATTCCAACTGACCTACTAGCTGATGTAGTGCACTTCACAGCTCCACTTGGTCCATGTACCTTGAACACATATATTGGTCCTTCTACTCCCAATCTGCAGCAACACCAATATGCCTCTATCAATGAATCCTGCTCCTTTAGGTCACTGAACATGACTCACCAACTGTTTGCCCTCTAGCTAATCATTATTCCATCAATGAGTCAACACATAGGGACTTTTATGTGTTGTTCACAACTCTATTTGTGAACAACTCCTAAGCTTCCCACTTGCTGCTTCTTAGTCCTTCAAAAACATAACACTTTCAGACTTCTTCCCACTATTGCCTTCCTGTGTTGCTCCAATGAAGACAAACTTAGGGCATGGAGGCTGCCCACTATCACTATTAAAAGTCATTCACCAATAGTCAATTTAGGGCTAGTCAAACTGCTCCCTTGATTGCCCTTTTATCCCTTCAAAGAACAATCCCTGAGCTTCAAACTTCTTCCACTCTTAGCAGGTTCCATGTGAAGGGCCTCTAAATTAGACACAAATTAAGGTCCATCTCACCTTTCTTAGGCACATGAAGGTTATATTAAACCTCTCCTTCTACACTTAATAATGTTTTTTTAGCTTTAATATGTTTATTATAAAGGTTTCAAGATAATTGCATATGTGTGCCTAATATTATTTATTTTTGTAGAATATTATGAGAATATTGGCAAGATTATGAAGATTTGGAGGAGGAGATAATCTAGGTACTTTCTCCCTAATACAGGAGGATCAAGATTGAATAATAAATCAACAGGGTATTATGAAATTATTGCACAAATTCTAGAACTTCAGTGATTGAGAAAATCTAGGAATGGGTTCCCTGTCATTTAATGCAGATTCCTAGTGTTGGGAGCCAGATCCACTATTTGAGGGATTTTGGAGGGGAAAACTTCTTCCTTTCAAGGAGAATGCTTCCCCATCATTTTGTATAAGTACCAATTCGAATTTGCCTCAAGGGAGATGTATTTCTTAGTCTTCTTGTGAAGGAAACTTGTATTTTTACAGCTCCACTTTAATTTCTAATAAGGATGTAATTGTATTGATTTAAATAATGAAGTTTGGTGTCATTTTTAGCTTCTAAAGCTTGGTCTCCTTCATAGGACTCTGAGTATCCTTGGTCTTGGCCATCCCAGGAGCCTCAAAGCCCTTTTTTATAATTTACTTTTCTTCTTTTCACTTTTTATTTACATGCATCTCTTGTTCTTGTTTCTCCTATTTCTGCATTTAGTATTGATGATTTTTTTGTTGTAGGATTAGGTTAAATGGTTGAAGTGAGTTCTTCTGAAGGTTATTTATAGAGTCACAAGCATGATTTCATGCTTGAAACAACTTTGGAAGGTCATAGTCATCATTGAGTTACTTGGATTAGTTTACTTATTAACAAATCTAAAATTTATGGAAGTCCTTTGTAACAAATAGTATAAGTTTCTATTATTTTTTAGAACATGTTAATGAGTTTCATTTGAGTTGATTCCACTTGGATAAGGTTGTAAAAACATTCAAGTTAATAACAAAATTTACCCCATTGCATTTGCACTTGATTGGGTTTGGCATTTGATAGGTTAACTAGCTCACTAGTTCTCGAATTTCCAGATTTTAGACTAGTAATTTTTTGCATTTTTAGCATGTGTTAACAGGGGTATTTTAGAGTGATTCCGCTTGGAATGGAGACCTAAGACATCCTACTCAATAAAAAAAATTGCCCCATCCAATTTTCATTTGATTTACTTGGTCATTTGGTGAGTTCTCTCCTCTTGTAACAATTAGGTCTTTTCATGTAGCAAACTTGTAACGCCACTTTCCTTCATCAATTTTGATCCCCACTGCAACTATGATGTAGTCTAGATGAATAATGACTCCCACTATGAATTTATGATCAGGAGAATCCCCTAAGCCACTCCAACCCTTCCTTTTATTCACTACAAAAACAGAGTAGGCTTAGTTTCTTTATCATAAGTATGATGCGAGTAGGTTATTGATTTACAAGCAAGTGTGAACTAGGTAGATAGTATATAAAATTCTGGTTGGTAGTTTATGCAAGATAAAATAAATTCCTTTCTGCAAGTAGATTAACCTTTGTACTTTCATGAATTGATTAGTTAACACTTACAAGTTGAGCAAGTAGCATTTCCATTTCTTGCAAATAGAGTAACAATTTCATTTTTATTTTTTTTCATGACATTCACTCCATTACGTCAAATCAACAAAAGAATGACACATTGTGTGTTGCACATATAGTGTTGATACCTCTTAAGTTTGTATGAACCCCAGGTTGATAATTAAAGTTGGTATCCTTAAGAGTTGTATTCTTGTTGCAATACTTGGGCTCATCACAATGTCCTTCTTAAGCCTTGCACTTAGGGCACTCTTTGGACACCTACTTGCTTCCCTCAATCAGTGACAAGATGCCCACCAACAACTATCAAAACTAGGACAACTATTCATGCACCCCTCCTCCTTAAATATGTCCACTTTTAACCCTCATAATACTTCAGATTTGGCCCTGCACTTCCTAAGGTACTCAGCCCTGTCTAGGGCACATTGAACCTGTACCAAAACACCTAATTCTCACTTCCACAGACCTTTTATTCCTATGCTTTTGCTAGAGTTGAATGCAGCGTAGTCTAGGGAGCCTAGTAGGCTACTTGGCCTCCCAAAAACCTACAATTACAACACAAAACTTTGGCCCATACATAGAGAAATTCCACTTGATTTCTACCCAGAATACCCTCACAAACTCAACCTATACTCCTATCTTCATTGTATGCTCCTGCTCAAAACATAGCCCAAATAGTCATGAGAAACAAACTAAAACATACTTCTTCTTGTCTTTCGCTAGGTCTCCTAGAGTTGCAGCTAATTCAGAGATACTTAGCCCTCTTAGTTTTGTCTTTCACATGAGAAAGGAGTGTGATGATGGATGAGGAACAAGGCTTCTCCTCCTCCTATTTATATGCTTCTTATAGGCTAACGTCTAGCCCTTCCAAAAGGTCTCCTCAAGTCAAGGCCGACTTGAACTCTAAGAGAATTAACCCACATAAAATACATAAAAATTCATTTCTCACAATCTACAAATCCTCTCTTGGTGTTCTTGGCAGCCCCTTGCTCCATTAAGGGTGCTCCATCATCTCCAAGGGTCAAATAATCAAATCCACTCATGGTTTCACACCCATAAGCTTGGGTGCAAGGCCCACCTCTTGGGTACTTAGACCACAAAGTGACTTTGCGGTGCCAAATCATCCACAACCCTGTACCTTAGGGTTTGGAGTGCCTCCCAAGCTACAAATCTCAACACATGATAGCTTGCTTCAATCAATACATGTGGATCTTTACTAGCATATGAATTTTTTACTGGGTCAAACTCTCTTGGGCTAACATGAGAACCACATGGATATCCTTCACTCCCTTGAATACTTGAACATGAACATAGAAGGATCTAGATCAGAGAATGGAGAGGATTGATGAACATCTCAACATTCCTTTAATGACAGGGAGAATCTCAGAGGACCCAAAAGCACCCATCTAGGTTGTAGTCTTAGATTCAAACCCCTCGACTTAGGTGTGGAATGTTTATGGCTTATGATGTTTTGTTTACAATTGTTTATGTATAAGACCACATGGGCCAATGTTTTAGTGAATTTTTAATTTTGCATCTTCTAGTACACAATTGTCCCTTTCCTCCTTAAGGAGAGTTTATTTTTGGATATGGTCGGGTCTCCCCAGTGAGTGAATGACTTGACTGTTTGCAACCCACTCTGCAAATTCCAATTTCTGAAGGTAATAAAGTTCACCCTATAATAAAAAAATATTAAGATGATTTTCTATCGAACTTCGTTCAGTTTTGGTGTTGTCATCCCATTAGTGGGTAGATCATTCTTCCATCCAATAAACAAATTGACCTCGGCCTAGTATTAGCCTAGTTTAAAAAGGAAAAGAAGAAGAAGTTGAAATGATTTCATATTAAGAGATAGGATTCCAAAGTAGTTAAAATGATTTCATAATAAAAAGGATCATAACATGGGACTTAATTTATTTCACTGGTTGATTTGGTTTATTAATGAATAATTTTTTTTAAAACGTGGTTATATATATATATATATATATATATATATATATATATGTTTTAATTTTGGATATGTGACTTTTTAGCATAAATTTTATGTTTTTAATTGTTATATTTATTTGGTTATATAATTTTTTTAGGCATCTGGGTTTCTTAGGGAATATAATTTGTTCAACTCTTTATCCCAAAACTAATAGTGAGAGTAACCATGATAGAAATTTTGGGGAGTCTCTATTTCCTAAAGGAACAATAATCTTATCTTTCATTTGGGGACTTGGCCAAGCTTCTAATAACCTAGTGGAGACATGCTCTTCTGAGTGATATTATCCTAGCCAAAGAAGCAAATGTTAGATTCCTTTCTATATGTGGAGACGTGATGATAATTATCAAGGCAATGCTTGGGGAAACAAATTGAGACTCATCATTGCTTCAATCAAGCATAAAGTTATTTCCCCTTCCAAAATCTTCTATTATCATATTAAAAGAGACTTTAATGAAGAAGCAAACTAGTGGGATAAACAAGTAACAATGTTAAGCCTAGGTGTTTAGATTAAAAATGGGGCATATGGGTTTATACCTATCCCTTAAGTATCAAATTTGAATTGGAAAATGAACTTCATTAATAATACCAAATCTCCAGACATCATCATTATGGCATTAAGATGGGAAAACCAAGGACAAGCTGTAATCTTTGGAGCATGACAATAGTGTCTCTACTCATGATTATTGAATGCTTTTTTTTCACTCATTACAATCCCTGTGGGATAATGGCTTGGTCGATGTTTAGAATAGGGTGAAAATTCAGTTGCTTTATTGGTGTGTTCGAGTATATGGTAAGTGATTCTCTTATTTGTGGGCATCTTGTCAATCAATTGGCTTTGATTTGGAATGTTTTTAACATGAATATGATTGAGATTAGAGATTGGGTGTGAGGAAAATGCAAACCTATGTTGTACAAAAGGGAAGTAAGTTTCAACCATAGTTTTTATGTTTTCCTTGGTCGCACTATTTTTCTCATTACACTATTTTTGCTTACAACCTATCAATACTTGGTTACTTTGGATGATAGGTTAGAAGCACAAATTCCTTGTGCAACAATTTCTATGTTAATCCTCTAAATTATGGGTATTCAAAAAGTTTGGTACACTTTCTATGTACCTTTGGATATAGCTACTATCATTGGTTTAGAATTTATGTGTTAATTTCTTAATTCTAGATCTGATTTTACTTCCCAGTAATATTTATAACTAATAAAAAAGTATTTTTGCACTAACTGAGAGAAAACGCACTAGAGTTTTAACTGAGAAAATCAAGTAGTAGAAGAAAACGCAGGGAATCAATCACATGGAAAAAATATCCCTCCAATGGATCAGTTTAGTGCTCAAAATTCAACGTGCTAAAAAATGCTCGAAACTTGTGCGATTGTATAGATCTTGGTGATCTGAATCCATCGCAACTCGTTTCACTCAAAACTGATATCGTATACTCCCGATATCGTGTTCGGATCAATTTGCTAAAAAACTGAGTTTGCAGGGATGCCCAGTTAGCAATCTGTATGTTGACTGGGTGATGATTGGGCAGGGTGACTGTGGCTCCCATCATCTAATGGTATGAGGACAAGTGGCATGTTTTTATGGGTTCGATTTGGTGGCTTTTTATTGGTTCAAGTGTTGATTGAGTGGACCAATTAGGAGGAGCCACGTGGGCCAATCCCTAGCTGCCATGTGGCCTCCTATTAGTTGTATAAAATTTTGTTTAGGTCCGAATTGAGCCTCAGAGAATCAAACCTGCCACCTGGTAGCAAACACCACAGGCCCACCCCAACGCGCCATGCGCATGTTTCTGTTATATTTAAAATGTAATGTATTAAACATTGGTGGTTGATCTGTGTGTGTAAACTTGAAGATTTTTAACAATTTGCAAGTTAAATTTATGTGTTTTGGGTAGATGATCAGTTTACTAAACACATAAACAAGTAAATTTTAACCACAATTTACAACCAAATAGAGATAAAATAAGCGTATTTGAAGCACATAACACAAAGCATAATAAAGGAGTTCACCCCTCTCCTGGTCCATCTTCCAATGTAGGGCCTATTTCATTAAAATGTTTCAAAAGTGTGTTAACATGCTTTTACATAGCTCAAAAAACAAAAATGATGTCTCCAATGGATCTAACATTGTCAAAAACCCCCATTTTGGTTCTTTCTGCACCTCATTTGGCAAAAAATTGAGTAAGTTATGATTGTTTTTTTAGTTTTTGCTCCATTACACAACTAATCATCCTCCAATTCGGCATGAACTTGGCTTGAGCACCCCAAACCCAGAACCAGTGCGCAATTTTGGCCTACACTCCCGCCCGACAGGTGAAATTTTAGGACAGTTAGTACACCCTTAAGCCCCCAGTTCCGAAAATCTTGGTCACATGGCATGCATATGACCTGGTTTAGGGTTGAGATTCCAGGGCCTATGTGCCAACAATTTTAACCCCTTTGCTTGGGGCATGCTCCTGGTCGTATGGGCACCTTGGGTGCATTGGGGTGGGCTCGTGGTGTTTGTTGCCAAGTCACAGTTTCGATATGGAGGTCAGTTTGGACCTAAACAAAATTTTATACCACTGATAGGATGCCACGTGGCAACCAGGGATTGGCCCACGTGGTTCCTCCTAATTGGTCCACCTAATCAACAATTGAACTAATAAAAAGCCACCGAATCGAACCAATAAAAACATGACACTTGTCCTCATACCATTGGCTGATGGGAGGCATAGTCACCTTGCCCCATCATTGCCCAGTCAACATACAGACTGCTCACAGGGCATCCTTGCAAACTCATTTTTAAAATTTTAATTGTTTAGCAAATCGTTCAGAACACGATAGCGGGAGCATACGATATCAGTTTTGAGTGAAATGAGTTGCGTTGGATTCAGATTGCCGAGATCTATCCAATCGTATAGGTTTCAAACATTTTTTAACACTTTGAATTTTGAGCACTAAACTGATCCCTTCAATCACTCCTACCCATTGGAATCTTTTGGACCTCTAAAAGACTACTTTCAGTGAAAAATAGATGAGGGTATAGTTCCCTCACCCTTCCCTTCTTAATCCACTTGGCTTTGCTTGGATTTGTGCCTTTAAGTCCCACATGAAGGTACTCCACATTCTCTTGTTTTGAAGTTCTTGTCCTTCTGTCAAGGATGGTATCGTATTGCAATTTTCAAGAAATTTTGGCGAGAACTATTCTATTGAAGGAATATGAACATGCTCTCCTTGATCACCAATCAAAGGAGGCTCATATAGTCTCAAATTCTCAACATTAACAACTGCATACATTTTCATATAAGGAGGAAAATCCAGACATAAGGCATTGTTACCAATCTTTTCTAGAATCTTAAAAGGTCCATACTTTATTGGTTTCATCTTTTTACCTTCTCCTTTAAGCCTCTCTTTGCTAATGTAAAACCAAAATTCATCTCCAACATGGAAACTATGGTCAACACGATGCTTATCATGCCTTATCTTGTACTTGGCTTGGCTTTTTTCCAACTGTTCTTGAACCATTTGATTTACCAATTGAACTTGCTCAATGAACTGCTTGGCCTTATCAATGTCACTATGACCATCAATAATAACATCCTTTCCAAAGATAAAATCTAAAGGAGATTTTGGTAAGTAACCAAAGAATGCCTCAAATTGAGATGTTTGAGTCAATGAATGTTTTGCTCAGTGATAAGCATGCTAAATGTAGTGTTAGTGTTCATCCCAAACCCTGGGACATTTGTTGCAATAACCACGAAGAAGATGTACTACCGTTTTGTTCACCACTTTTGTCTGACCATCGGTTTGTGGATGGAATGTTGTGCTCTTTTTCAACTTGGTGTCCATGAGTGCCCATAAGATTGACCAAAAGTTCTCGACAAATCAAGAATCTCGATTAGAAATAATGGATTTGGGGAACCCAAAATGTACCCATACATGTTGGAAGAACATTTGTGCAATGTGTTCAATTGTAACCTGCTTCTTATAAGGCATCGAAATACAGATCTTGCTTAAATGATCCACCACAACATAAAGATAATCATGATTTTTTTAGATATAGGAAATCCTCCTACAAAGTCCATAGAAACACTTTTCCAAGGACGAGAAGGAACTGGAAGTGTAGTATACAATCCTAACTTTCTATTGCTAGGCTTACTTGTCACAAATAAAGAACATCCTCCTACATATCGTGATACACTTTCATTGATTCTAGGCCAATAACAATACCTTTGTAATTGTGCCACCGTCTTGCCTACACCAAAATGGCCAACAATAAGAGAAGTATGTGCTTCCCTTATGATGTTGACTCTTTCACCCTGTGGAATGCATAACTTGCCAAGATGATACAAAAGTCTATCATGCACATGGTAATCCATTTCTTCTACTTGGTTGTCTTGACACAACATTACATATTCATTTTTAAAGTCTTGATCTCAAGCATATTGTTCAACATAGCTCTCATGCATGATAGAATTATGCTTAAGAATAACTGAAGCACCAACAATTGTGTCAGCAACCTTGTTATAGATACCTTTATTATACCTTATCACCAAGTGGAATTGCTGCAAGAAACCCATCCATCTGAAATGCCTCGCTTGTTGTAGCTTAGTTTATGATTGCAAGTATTGCAATGGTTGGTGATCAATGTGAATGATAGTTTTCTTTCCCATCAAATAGTGTTTCCACTTTTTTACACTTTGCACCAATGCATACATTTCATTGTCATAAGTAGGATAGTTAACTATTGCACCATTAAATGTTTCAGAATGATAACATATGGGCTTACCATGTTACATCAAGACCGCTCCCATAGCATAGTCACTTGCATCTGTTTGTATCTCAAATGGTTGTCTTAAATCAGGAAGTGCAAGCACTGAAGTTGTACTGATTCTCTCCTTCAATGCATCAAAATATTATTGTTGCTTGTTTCCCCGTTGAAAAACCTGCTTAATGCTTGTCAAGGCATGTAATGGAGTTTTTTGCTGCCCTTGTGAGGAACATTCTTCCCTCTTGTTTTTAAATGAGTTGCTTATACAAAAACTCCATCTAGTTTTGTAGGGTTAAATATGAGAATTGTGTGTCTCAAATAACTATGCAATCCTCCAATTTATTTGAGCAAAGTATCCTGAGAAGACAAATCTATGCCCAAAATTAAAGCTCTTTTTCCAAATTCTTGAGTATAAGATTACACATTCTGCCCCTTATTTTGTCTAAAGTTTTTCCAATCCACAATAGCTTTCTGCATGTATCCTAATGGATAAAATTGTCTTTTTATTGCAACAACAAAATCATTCCAAGAGGATAAAACCTTACCATGTTTCTTCATGTTCTCTTGAGTTTTGGCTTCCCACCAAATTATTGTTGCACCTTCCAATCTAAGAGAAGCAAGTTGAATATTGGTTTCATCATCTTTGATTCTTTGTATCCTACAATACACTTCAATCTGACGAACCCAATTATCCAGTCTCTCTGCATTTATACCTCAATTGTACATATGCAATTCAAACTTAATATCAAGTTTAAGCAAAGGGGTTTTACTATGACCCCTTGGATAATTTGGAGGTGTTTGTGAAAGGGTAGAAGAAATTGAAGATGAGGAGGAGGATGGAGGTGAAGGTGGTGGTTTGTCACCATTCTCTCCATTCCTTTTTGGAGGCGTGTCTCATTTTCCTTCATTTCCTTTTGGAGGCTTTGAGTTCTCTCCATACAATCTGGAATTCCTCTCCTCATAAAAAAACTTTAACCATCTCAAACATCTCAAAGAATGTTTTTTCTGAAAGTTTTCTCATCTTCAGACATCTCTTCAGGGCCTTTTTAATGTGCCATGACTATTGAAGCTTGAGGTGGGTTTTTTCTCCTGGAAACAATTTGAGATCTTGGCTCCACAAGTTCTCCCTATCCTCTTTTAAACTTCAACCTTGTAAGCATAAGAAAAACACATGCAAACAAATCAAACCTTCACAATAACTTGTTGCTCTGGTAGCAAAATGATTTGATTATGTGTAAATTTGAATATTTTTAACAATTTGCAAGTTTAATTTATATGTGTTTTGCGTAGAGGATCAGTTTACTAAACACATAAACAAGTAATTTTTAACCACAATTTACAACCAAACAGAGACAAAATATGCATATCTGAAACATGTAACACAAAGCATGATAAATGAGTTCACCCCTATCTTGGGCTACATCTCCTCGGTTAGCTTCCAATGCAGTGTCTTTTTCATTAAAATGCTCAAAAGTGTGTTTACATGCTTTTACATAGCTCAAATAGAAAAATTGATGTCTCCAATGGATCCAACACTGTAAAAAATCCCCATTTTGGTTCTTTTTGCACCTCATCTGGCTAAAAATTGAGTAAGTTATGACAATTTTTTTAGTTTTTGTTCCATTACATAGCTAATCATCCTCCAATTCGGCCTGAACCTGGCTTGAGCGCTCCAAGCCCGGAACTAGTGCGCAATTCTTGCGTACACTCCCTCCCGACAAGCAAAATTATAGGACAGTTAGTCCGTTCATTAAGCCACTAGTTCTGAAAATCTTGGTCGTGTGGCATGCATATGGCCTGGTTTAGGGCTAAGATTCCAGAGCCTATGTGTCAACAATTTTAAGCCCTCTGCTTGGCATGTGCTCCTAGTCAGATGGCCAACTTGTGACCGGCTTAAAACTGTTAGCACATAGGCCTTAGAATCTCGGCCCTAAACTAGGTCATATGCATGCCATGTGACCAAGATTTTCGAAAATGGGGGCTTAATGGGAACACTAACCGTCCTACAATTTCGCCCGTCGAGTGGGAGTGTAGGCCAAAATTGCGTGCCGGTTTTGGGTTTGGGGCGCTCAAGCCAAGTTCAGACCGAATTAGATGATTAGCTATAAAATTGAGCAAAAACTTGAAACAATCATAACTCACTCAATTTTTGGCCAAATGATGTGCAGAAAGAACCAAAATGGGGGTTTTTGACAGTGTTGGATCCATTGGAGACATCAGTTCTGTTGTTTGTGCTTTGTAAAGCCATGTAAAAACACTTTTAAGCACTTAATGAAAGAGGCCCTGCATTGGAAGTTGGACTAGGAGATGTAGCCCAAGAGGGGGGTGAACTCTTTTATCATGTTTTGTGTTGTGTTACAGATATGGTTATTTGTCTCTATTTAACTGTAAAATTTGGTTAAAATTCACTTGTTTTATGTGTTTAGTAAATTGATCCTCCACCCAAAACACATATAATTTTCACTTCCAAATTGTTTAAAATCTTCAAGTTTACATAATCAGGTCATTTTGGTATCAGAGCAATAGGTTATTGCGAAGGTTTGATTTGCTTGCGAGTGCTTTTCTGATGCTTACAAGGTTGAAGCTTAAAAGAGGAGAAGGAGAACTTGTGGAGCCAAGATCTCAAATTGTTTCAAGGAGAAGGTCCCGAAGGGATGTCATGGCACATGAAGAAGGTCCTCAAGCTTCAATAGTCATGGCACATGAAGAAGGTCCTGAAGGGATGTCTGAAGATGAGAAAACTTTCAGAAAAAACAGTCTTGGAGATGTTTGAGATGGTTAAACCTCTTTATGAGGAGAGGAACTCCAGATTGTATGGAAAGAGCTCAAAGCCTCCAAAAGGAGATGAACGGAAATGAGACAAACCTCCAAAGAGGAACCGAGGGAATGGTGACAAACCACCACCTTCACCTCCATCCTTCTCCTTATCTTCAACTTCTTCTACCCTTTCACAAACACCTCCAAATTCTCCAAGGGGTCATAGTAAAACTCCTTTGTTTAAGCTTGATATTAAGTTTGAAGTGCTTATGTACAATGGAAGGGTAAATGCAGAGAGATTGGATAATCGGGTTCGTTAGATTGAATTGTATTACAAGATACAAAGAATCAAAGATGATGAAACCAAGATTCAACTTGCTTCTCTTAGAATGGAAGGTGCAACACTAATTTGGTGGGAAGCCAAAACTCAAGAGGACATGAAGAAACATAGTAAGGTTTTATCCTCTTGGAATGATTTTGTTGTTGCAATAAGAAGGCAAGTTTATCCATTAGCATACATGCAAAAATATATTATGGATTGGAAAAACTTTAGACAAGCTAAGGGGAAAAATGTGCAATCTTATACTCGGGAATTTAGGAAAATAGCTTTGATTTTGGGTATAGATTTGTCCTCACAAGATACTTTGCTCAAATACATTGGAGGATTGCATACTTGAGACACAATTCTCATGTTTAACCCTACAAAACTAGATGAAGTTTGTGTACAGACGACTCATTTAGAAGCAAGAGAGAAGAATGTTCCTAAAGAGGGCAGCAAAAAACCATTCAAGAATGGTGACAAAAGAAAGGGGAAATTCAAAGGGAAAGGCAAGAAAAATGCTCCAGTCAAGAAAGAGGGAGAAAAGTTCACTTGTAAACGTTGTTTGAAAGAAGGACATGATGAAGACCATTTTTGGAAACTTCATTCTGAAATGAGACCCAACAAGTTTAACAACAAAGGGAAACAAAAGACTATTGCAACTACACAACATGATATAGGATCTGACTCTGGGGATGAAACAAAGATCACAACCATGGGATTCAAAGGTAATGACTCTATTGCAAGTACTAGTTCTTCAAGTGGTAGTCTTAATGAAACTCAACATGAAAATGAAAGAACAAAAATTTTCCACATTAGAGTCATTTCAAAACATACCAAGATAAATACATTGTTTGATAGTGGTTCACAAGAAAACCTCATTTCTGAAGACACCGTCAAGAAATTGAATTTGGAAACAACTCCTCATCCTAAACCATATCCTTTAGGTTGAATATGTGACAATGCAAAATGGCATGGGACAAAAAGATGTAAATTAAGATTTTCCATCACTACAAACTTTATAGATGAGGTAGAACTTGATGTCATTCCACTTGATATTTGTGGTATTGTTTTGGGAAGTCCATATCTATATGATAGGAGAGCCATCTTTCATCGCCATGAGAACAAATATCACTTGTTTAAAAATGGAGTTGAGTACATTGTTAGAGCACATAACAAGAAGTTGAATTTGTCACTTGTAAATGTTGGACAAATAAATAGGTTAGTCAATGCTAGTAAGAACTTTGTACTCTTGATGATCAAACCCAAAGAGAATGTTGAAAATGAAGCGTTCCAAGGATGTGATGCAAAGTTAAAATCTGATTTGTATGAGGTTGTTAACACATATGATGAGATGTTTCAGGAGCCCAAAGGATTTCCTCCTAAAAGAGGTATCCAACATGAGATCCAAGTCCAGCAAGATTGTCCTCTTTCAAACATTGGCATGTACAAGATGTCAGTTATGGAGAATGCAGAGAATAAAAGACAAATACAAGATTTGTTTAACAAAGGGGTCAACAAACCAAGCACATCGCCATGTGGTTCACCAATTGTGTTAGTACCAAAGAAAGATGGTACATGGCGCATGTGTGTAGATTTCAAAGCCTTGAACAAGATAACGGTAAAGAATCATTACCCTCTTCCTCGAATTGATGATTTCCTTGATCAATTGAAAGATGTTGTGTATTTCACTAAGTTGGACTTGAGAAGTGGTTATCATCATATTAGGATTGTTGAAGGAGACACATGGAAGACAACTTTCAAAACAAAGCAAGGTTTGTTTGAATGGTTGGTTATGCCATTTACGCTTTGTAATGCTCCTGCAACATTCATGTGAGCTATGAATGATGTCTTAAGGACGTTTCTTAATGATTTTGTAATTTTCTACTTAGATGACATATTGAGATTTAGCAAGTCTCGTGAACAAAATGTCAGGCATGTGAAACAAGCCTTAGATGTCTTGAAGAAAGAAAATTTGTTTTTAAATATGTCTAAATGTGTGTTTGGAAAGACGTCATTAGTTTATTTGGAACATATTGTTGGAGGGGGTGAATTAGATCCATCAAAGGTCAAATTCATTGTTAATTGGCCTAAGCCCACTAATGTAACTGAGGTGAGAAGCTTTTTGGGAGCAACCCAATATTGGAGAAAGTTTATTTCTAACTTTTCTTCAATTGCAACTCCATTACATGCCTTGACAAGCATTAAACAAGTCTTTCAATGGGGAGGCAAGCAACAAAAATCTTTTGATGCATTCAAGGAGAGAATCAATACAACTCCACTTCCTGCACTTCCTAATTTAAGACAATCATTTGAGATACAAATAGATGCAAGTGAATATGCCATGGGAGCAGTCTTGATGTAATATGGTAAGCCTATATGTTAGCATTCTAAAACTTTTAATGGTGCAATAGTTAACTATCTTACCTATGACAAGGAATTGTATGCATTGGTGCAAACTGTGAAAAAGTGGAAACACTATTTGATGGGAAAGGAAACTATTGTTCACACTTATCACCAACCATTGCAATAGGTGCAATCACAAATTAAGTTGCAACAAACGAGGCACTTAAGATGGATGGGTTTCTTGCAGCAATTCCACTTGGTGATAAGGTATAAGAAATGTATATATAACAAGGTTGTTGACATGCTTTCTGGACCAATTGTTAGTGCTTCAATTATTCTTAAGCATAATTCTATCATGCATGAGAGCTATGTTTAACAGTTTGTTTTAGATGAAGACTTTAAAGATGTATATGCAACTTTGTGTCAAGGCAACCAAGTAGAGGAATTGGATTACCATGTGCATGATAAACTTTTGTATCATCTTGACAAGTTATGCATTCCATCGGGTAAAAGAGTCAACATCACAAGGGAAGTGCATACTTCTCTTATTGCTAGCCATTTTGGTGTAGGCAAGACGATGGCACAATTACAAAGGTATTGTTATTGGCCTAGAATGAATGAAAGTGTATCACGATATGTAAGAGGATGTTCTTTATGTGCTACAAGTAAACCTAACAATAGAAAGTTAGGATTGTATACTCCACTTCCAGTTCCTTCCCGTCCTTGGGAAAGTGTTTCTATGGACTTTGTAGGAGGACTCCCTATGTCTAAAAGAAATCATGATTATCTTTATGTTGTGGTGGATCGTTTCAGCAAGATGTGTATTTTGATGTCTTGTAAGAAGCAGGTTACAGCTGAACAAACTGCACAAATGTTCTTCCAACATGCATGGGTACATTTTGGGTTGCCCAAATCCATTATTTCTGATCGAGATTCTCGATTTGTCGGGAACATTTGGTCAAGCTTATGGGCACTCATGGACACCAAGTTGAAAAAGAGCATAATGTTCCATCCACAAACCGATGGTCAGACAGAAGTGGTGAACAGAACGGTAGTAAATCTTCTTTGTGGTTATTGCAACAAACATCCCAAGCTTTCGGATGAACACTTACATTACATTCAACATGCTTATAACCGGGCAAAGCATTCATCGACTCAAACATCTCCATTTGAGGCATGCTTTGGTTGCTTACCAAAATATCCTTTAGATTTTATCTTTGGAAAGGAGATTGCTATTGATGGTCATCGTGACATTGATAAGGCCAAGTAGTACATTGAGCAATTTCAATTAGTCCATCAAATGGTTCATGAACAATTGGAAAAGAGCCAAGACAAGTACAAGACAAGGCATGATAAGCATCATGTTGACCATAGTTTCCAAGTTGGAGATGAAGTTTGGCTTTACATTAGCAAAGAGAAGCTTAAAGGAGAAGGTAAAATGTTGAAACTAATAAGGTATGGAACTTTTAAGATTCTAGAAAAGATTGGTAACAATGCCTTCCATCTAGATTTTCCTCTTTATATGAAAATGTATGTAGTTGTTAATGTTGATAATTTGAGACTATATGAGCCTCCTTTGATTGATGATCAAGGAGAGCATGTTCAGATTCCTTTAATAGAAGATTTCTCACCAGAATTTCTTGAAGAATTGCAACAAGATACCATCCTTGACAGAAAGACAAGAACTTCAAAACGAGGGAATGTGGTGTACCTTCATGTTGGTCTCAAAGGCATAAATCCAAGCAAAGCCAAGTGGATTGAGAAGGGAAGGGTAAGGGAACTGTACCCTCATCTATTTGTTGACTAAAAGTAGTCTTTTTGAGGTCCAAAAGCTTCCAATGGGGAGGAGTGATCCAAGGGATCAATTTAGTGCTAAAAAATGCTCGAAACCTATATGATTGGATAGATCTTGGTGATCTGAATCCAATGCAACTCGTTTAAATCAAAACCGATATTGTATGTCACTGATATCGTGTTCTGATTGATTTGCTAAACAACTAAAATTTTAAAATGAGTTTGTAGGGATGCCCAACTAGCAGTCCGTACGTTGACTGGGCAATGATTTGGCAGGGTGAGTATGCCTCCCATCAACCAATGGTATGAGGACAAGTGGCATGTTTCTACTGGTTCTGTTTGGTGGCTTTTTATTGGTGACCACCTCCAAAAAAAAAAAAAAAAACTTCTATATTTCAGGCATACAATGATCCAATACAATCTTCGAGCTTTAGAGATAAAGTCAACGAAACCTAGCAAATTGTGATCACAAAATTTGAGTTCTTCTCTCTACTTTTAGACGAAACACATATGCCCTTTATATATAAATTCCTTGTGTCGAATAAACATGTCTCTTTATGGAGTTGGCATGGAATATGGAGGGAATTACTTTTTAAATTTGAATTTTCCATTAGGATTTAAATATATATTTCCAAATGCTTTTATAATTACTTGCCCAAATAATTCTTTTGACCAATATAATTTTCCTTTGGGGCTCGATGGGCTCCTCTTGGGATCTTAGGGTTTCTCTTTGGGGAAATTCATCTCGACGCTTCCCAAATTTCAACACTCCCTCTCAGCTAGGGAGGAATTTCCATTCACATCATAAGGCTCATCTCGGATGAAATGTCTCAATATAAGAAGGCAAGCAACTGCATCATCATTACATCTCATTTCATAGAAGAAGAATAATGCACAATCAAAGGTAGGGGAGATCAATCCTCAAACCCTACTAGTCTCCAAGTCAAATTTCATAACTTCATCTTAGCTATATCAAAAGAATATCCATATCATCACATCTTGACTTAACTTGATTCCTTTGATCATCAAATAAACAATGATGTCTCAATCTAAAGAATGAGCATCATCATAGGGGATCCCAGCCACCACCCTATATCTTCACATATAATAGGAGGGATGCCACTTACCGTGATAGGTAAAGATCGTGCCTATCCTAATGTTTAGTGACAATAGGAGGGATACAACTTACCATGAGAGGTAAGGATCACACTTATCCTATTGTCTGTTGATCTTCCCAGCTTGACCCTCAAGAGTTAGTGGTAGAACACCTGCATCCCATAACTTGAGTGTGGTACTACTTACCATAAATGGTAAGGATCGCATCGAATTCAAGTAGCCAACACCCATTGGCCATATGGGTGGGAAACAATCCCAACAAGCCCACCTTGTGGGTAGGATACCAACTGGGGTATACTCTGTCAAGTCCCAAAGATGACAATAGGCATGATACTACTTACCGTGAGGTAAGGATCATAACTATCCTATTGTCAGACAATAGGCATCATACTACTTACCATGAGGTAAGGATCACAATTATCCTATTTTCCAGAGTTCCCTCAACCCTGGGAGCTCTCCGACTCAATTCCTCTCCTTGAGATCTCATACGGAGGGGAAGAGCATAGCTCAGTGTCCTTGATCAACCCGGGACCCCTTCTTCTCATCATTGCCTTCACTAGGTTGATGGTTGTTATTCCCGACCATAGTACACGACACCTAGAGAATATCAGGTCAACCACAAGCTCACATGTTGCAACTCAAGAATCCATTTGTCTTCATGTTCATCAATCAAAATGTGATGGAGTCTTATAACTCCTCTTTGTACCATATCCCGTATATAGTGATATTTGATTTCAATGTGCTCGGACTTGTCATGGAACACATGATTCTTTGCAGGTTGGATCCCATAATATGCCCCAATATATCATAGTTGAGCCCAACATATGCTCAAACATCTCTCTAAAGAGATTTCTCAACCAAACTATCTAGAATCCAACCATGTTATCAATAATGCACACTACCTCTCAAAGTAACAAATTTCTATATTAGGAAGTCATCCGAGGAACCATGATAGACCTAAGGCAACACTCAGATGTGCTTTTCCAGTGAGAAACATTCTCAAGATTAGTTGGTACATGGATGATTGCATCATCTAGGAATTGGCTTTGAAACATCTCAGTATACATGACCAGGCTCTATATGGCTCAAGGAACATATAACAAATCAAGATTCCATCTAGCTATCGTCTTATCATGGGATTCCATCAAACCTATATCTGAAGAGGAGGTGCTCTCAAATGCTTCAGTGCAAACCATCTCTAACATTCTGCTTCCCTTGACAAGGAAGACTTTATCATATTTTTGTTACACTTCTAATTTAGGAAGTGGATCATCAAGGGTTAACTCCCTCTGGCACTGAATGTTGAAACACTCTTAATCATGTCAGAAATAATTTGTAAGTTTATAAAATTGAATATCAAAGACATATCTTTAGTTATGAAGAGAAATCAAAGGTCTCATTAGATGTCCATCATTTCATACATGCCAAGCCTAGGGGACTTGCTAGAATTCATCTCGAGCCTTCTTCAATTGACAATCATAAGTCTTCTATTTATGTTCCTCAAAGTCCTCCAAATATGCTTCTTCCTCAAGTATATCATAGAGGAAGCTCACTTAGCATACATCTAAGGCATCAGGCAACAAGAACTAGGATAAACTTCTTTCTCTGAGATCATAGTTTGAACCATATCGTAGAAGCATCGGATATTGCTACATCTCAGATATCAATATTAGTCCTTTCATGAAGGACATATCAATCTCAGAATCACATCAGACAGTAGCATTCAGTCTACTCCCTCTAAATAGGAAGCTTCTTCAATCATAGATATCAGCCAAAGGAGACTGCAACCCTTCCTTCGAAGTCTTGAGCTCTTGTCCACTTCCAAGTGTTACTCCAATCATGGGATGGTTTTACATCTTCCTCAATCTTGATATATAGGACTTGGTCCTCATATTCATTAGATGTACATGTTGGTCCCAGAACAAGAGCAAGAGAAATAATGTCAAAGTAAACAAACATAATGCAAGTGTACCTGGTGATAAGGCAAAACAATCTTTCATCTCTAGGAATGAGGAAGGATCCTTCATTTTCCAGCACCAACTCCCTCTCAAAGCCTACTCTTCCTGCACCATTCTACGTCATGATGATCCTCAAGATGGATCACATTATTATCTAAGAAGGTAGTGAAATAAATAAAATACTCATGTAGGAAGAGTCACCAATAATTGAAAAGAATAAATTCAAAAGAATAGTGACACAAAGAAATGACATAAGTCTTGCTAGTACTTATCTTTAATGTAGATTGTATGAGGTTCTCAACTCCCTTTGAGTGTTAACACTTACTGCAATGCTCCATATCATGATGATATTTGAGAAAGATCAACTTTCCTTATCCAAGAAGCTAGTAAAAGAAGCATATTCAAATATTCATGCAGGAAGAATCAATAGTCCAAAAATGACAAATCTAATCAAGAACAATGTCATAAACTAATTATCATAAACCTTGAATATACTTATCTTTAGCGGGGATTCTAGGAAGTTATTTCCTCCTTCTTGATCATATCTTCTTGAGTCACCATGTTTCATCAACCATATATCAATGCCATCTTCATAAAAGATGCATCCTCTCGAACACCACCTATACCATGTATCCTCTTTCATTGGTAGCCAAATCAAACCATCAATGTATACGATGACCACTAAATCTGCAACATACCCTTCTCCTAAGCTTTCTTTAAATCTATTATGGGCTTCTCACTGATTATGTCATACTAGGTTTTCTTTGAATCTGTCCCAAATAACTTCTCTTTGATCATATGAAGAGATTTTGAATCATACTTAGGCCCTTACCAAATCAAAACAACTCATAGGGTTTTTCCAAACCCTACCTTCTATAAAAAGATTTCCCTATTGTTTCCTCCAAACCTGAGCATTCTTTTTAGGTATTTTCCATTTCATCCATTTCACTCTACTTGATCTACCATAGGTGCCTTCACGTGGGTGATCTTCAATGACTTTTCTTTAGACCAATTTTGATCCCATGTTAATTTTTAGGGATAGATTGTTCTTTGCTTTAGATAATTGCATTTACAGAATTTCCATCATTTACATATCGCATTCACCCCATAACATCATAACATCATTAGCAATTATGCAGAAAGAATAATGTCATCAACAATGCAGCGAAACAACAAGGAACAATAGAAGAAAAGCATACACAATAGACACTGTGGTTTAGGTCAGAGACCAGGTAAAAACCCCAACAGGGGGAAAACCCAATCAAATTATTCTTCTATTATATATTCAACAATTTTTCAACTAAGATACAAAGTACAGTGAGAATTAGATACAGTAGTCACATCAGGCCTCCTAGGGCCAACCCAAGTTAGTTCGCAACTTCAATTGTGAATAGAACAAAACAAGTCCAAGAGAGTTGTTGTCACTATCATATATTTCCACCAATCATTGTTATGAATACATTGATACTACCATGTCAAGGTTGTTGTCAATGTCAATTACACTGTCATATAGGGTATCATATCCAAGTTATTGTTAATCCAATCAAGGTCACTGTCAGCCATCAATAATGGTTACTATTAGTGTTGGCCATATTAAGTCATTGCCATATTATAGGATCCTGTTATGAGGATAATCATACATTAGAGATGCATTTCCAGTCTCAACCCACAAAGTCTCTCCATCTAGGTCATCAAAGGCAATGCCAATAGACTCACAACCATCAAGAATCATTTCATTGTCATGCTAACTCAAGTAACACTGTTAAATGTATCATAGGAGATCATTGTCACGTGTGTATCAAGATTTTTGTTACCAATATAACATAAGAATAAGATCATTGTATTACTGTCCAAACATCAATTGTGAGACACAAAGTATATAATGTCAATATCATAGAAAGTTAAGTCAACCATAAGCCACAGATAATATCAATGATCAATGTTCCATAGCTATAGTCAATTAGCCATTGATACAATCGACGAGCCAAGATGAGCCATAGAAAATATCGATCCAAATATTAGCAAGCTATTGTAATTCAAAGTGTATCAAGTTCATACCATAAAAATTGTGTGGACCACAGGTTATCAAGTCATAGATAAAGGGAGTGGGCCATTGGATAGGAAGTCGAGCCATATAATAATACAAAAAAAGTTGATCCTCTACATAAATAATAGAAAGCCAATGTCATGGTATACGAACCTCAAAGAAACGTGCAATTCTTCGGGAATAGCGCTGATGTCAACGATGCCACTCAAAAAATCCAAATCATTGTGAGAATGAGTCACTTCACAAATATAATGCCATTGAACGTAATATGATCTACAGATCAAAAGAACCATCTCAAAATTTAAGTGAAACATCATATGTATGACACCATGGAGTATATGTGCCACCACATAAAATAAAATCGAGCCAATATATTATTGAACTATCACAGAGATATGAACCAACAAACAAAATGAAACAATATGATCTTCGAGCTTCAAAGACAAAGTCAATAAATTCAATGAACCTAGCAAATTGTGATCACATATTTCAAGTTCTTATCTCTACTTTTCGACGGAACACATATGCCCTTTATATATAAATTCCTTGGGCCGAATAGACATGTCTCTTTATGGCGCTAACATAGAATATAGAGGGAATTACTTTTTAAGTTTGAATTTTCGATTAGAATTTAAATATATATTTCCAAATGCTTTTATAATTACTTGTACAAATAATTATTTTGACCAATTTAAAATTCTTCCTTTGACCAATATAAGTTTTCTTTGGGGCATGATGGGCTCCTCTTATGATTTTAGGGTTTTCATTTGGGGAAATTCATCCCGACGCTGCTCAAATTTCAACATCGTAGGCACGAACTTACTTGTTTGCTTCTTCACAATGTTTGTTAGTTGCTTCTACTTTCACCAAGTGTGCTTGCTACTTCTGCCTTCACCAACTTTATTCGTTACTTCTTCCTTCACCAGGTCTACCTATTGCTTTTTCCCTCACCAATTCTACTTCTCCCAAGACTTTTTGTTTTTGGCTTCTTCCCTAGAACGAATTTGCACAACATGCCACATCCAATTTTGCAAATCTGGTTCGGAAATTTCTACCATATGTACCTAGAGATCTCTTCTTTGTCTCATCCAAATTTCACAATTGGAAATATCTCAAAAAGTAAGTTATGGCAAAAATCACAAGCTAACTTGTTTGAAGCATTTTTCCTGAGCATTTAGGAACACTGACTTCCTCAAATAATATATTTGAAATTGTAGCAAAACATGGTCTTTTTGAAGAAAATTTCATGAACATTCAAGAAATTTAACTTCCTTGGAGGATATCTTCGAAATTGTAGTGAACCATGGTTTGTAATTTGAACCATAGTTACATGGTTATCTTCTATCTATATCCTCCAAGTTTCAACATATGAAACATCCTAGAACAAAAGTTATAGCGAAAATTCCAAGTTGACTTGTTTGAAGAAGATTTTAGGAACATTTGAGAAGTTTAACTTCCATAGAGCATATCTTTGAAATTATAATGCACCAAGATTTGAAATTTGAACCACAAGTACATGACGATCTTTTGTCTATATGCTCCATGTTTCACTATCTAAAACATCCTAGAATAAAAGTTATGGAGAAAATTCCAAGTTGTCTCGTTTGAAGTAGATTTTAGGAGCATTCAGAAAGTATAACTTCCTTAGACCATATCTCTGAAATTATAGTGAATCATGGTCTAAAATTTGATCGTCAGGTACATGAAGTTCTATTTGTATCCTCCAAGTTTTACATCCTGAAACATCCTAGAAGAAATGTTATAGTGAAAATTCTTAGATGACTCGTTCACTCCATAAATCACATTTTTCTTCCACTTTTAGACTCCAAGAATCACCCCAAAAGTTATTCCCCAATTCCTACTACGATCTCAAAACTCTTCTTGCCTGGATTATGTACAAATGAACTCATATGTCCTTTTATTTATAGTGTTTGTATGTTCTTTTATGGGGTTGACTTGTAAAACTGGTTGGGTCGGTTTTCTTGTACTTTTCTTGGATCATCTTGAAGAAATATTTCATATCTCTTCGTTCCCATCAAATTAGAGGGAATTCCATATACCATTGGAAAGATATTAGAATAAACTTTCCAACCATATATCCTATGCTCCCATTTGAGCTAGATAATTGGAGTTAAAATTACTTCAAAGATAGGGTATCGAAAAGGGGCATAAAAAGTCCAAAAACAATATTTACAACCGTCATTTTCCAATACTTATCTTGGATAAGTAATATCCAATGTCTTTAGTATCAACGACAATAATGTTTCCAACAATATGCCCCTTAGTCATTGATGGCAACCCTTGGTCAATTTTGTAATAATATTGTAATACTCCCTTATCTACAATTCTCCTTGTGCCTGCAATTTTTTATGCTCCCCTTGAACTTATATTTCTCCTTATCTATAAATCTTATTTGGTTTGCAACTCTTCCTCTATCTGTAACTTCTCTCAATAACTACAGCTACTCTTGAGACTGCTCCCCTTGTGCTTGAACTTCCTTTTCCTTCTTTTTGAAACCACTCCCCCTCGGCTTATGCTTCCTTCTGTCTATAACTTAACTCTTTTCACATAAAAGGGTTGCTCCCTTTGAATTGATACTTCTCCTTATTTGCAACTCTCCCCCTTTTTCTTTTCTAGCTAATTGAATTTCACCATTAACTTCTCTTTCACGTGCTAATTCATACCCAACAAGCTTTCATTTCATCATCCTTCTCTTGTAATTCACTCTCAAAATTTCCCATCTTTTTAATGTAGCCCAAGGTGCTACACTCTCACGTACATACCTATTATTAATGGGATGGGCGAGGTATCACTCCTAGCTTTTGTCCTAAATATTCAAATGATTATTTGGGAAGAGGTTTAGTAAAGATATTTGTGACCCGATATTTCATAGTAATGTATTACCGTTTAACAATTTGCTCAACTACATGCTCTCTTAGAAATTGATATGTGATGGATATGTGTTTTGTTTTTTAATGCATCATAAAGTTCTTTGAAATGTTGATTGCACTTGTGTTATCAGAAATGATTGATATTGATTGGTCATATTCTATCTTGATATCCTTCTAAGTTTGCTTCATCCATAGAACTTGAACATAACATGTTGGAGTGATTTTTGCTCAACCACGACACCAGACAATTTCCCAGAAACAATGCTTCTCCACTTGTACTTTTCTTGTCATCTACACTTCTTTCCTAATTTGCATTTGTATATGCTATTAAAGTAAATTATTCGCTTCTTGAGTACCAACGACCAATGTCCAAAGTGCTCTTCAAATATTTGAATATTCTCTTAAATGCTTGTGCATGTGTATCCTCTAGTACAGATTGAAATCTCGCAACCAATCCTCCTACTTGCATAATATCTAGTCTTCATGTTGTCAAATATAGTAAGCTTCCAATCGTCAGCCTATACATAGTTTGATTTTATTCATGGGATTCATCATCTTTGCTCAAATTACATCATGTGCTCATAGGAGTGTTTAGGTGCACAATTTACCATGCCAAATTTCTTTAACATTTCCTTTAATACTTTGTTTGGGAAATGAATATACCTTTTTTTGATTGAGTCATTTGCAATCCCAGGAAGAATGACAGTTTTCCCAGCGTGGACATCTCAAACTCCTTTTTCATTTTCGTTGCAAGCTTTTTACTCATTAGAACAATATCATTTCCAAAAATGATATCATCTACATATACCACAATAATTAACAAATTGTTTTAATATAAATATTATTGTCTATTGTTCCTCTTTTGAATCCTTATAATTGTAGATACTTGTCAAGTCTTGGATATCAATCCCTAGGAGCTTACTTTAGACCATACACTACTTTCTTCAATCTGTACACATCATTTTCATTTCTTGACAACTGAAATCCTTCTAGTTGTTCAACATATACTTCATCCTCTAAATTACCATTCAGGAAGGTTAATTTGGCATCCATTTGATAAACTTTGAACTTTTTGAAACAAGAAAATGCCAAAAACATTATGATGGCTTCAATTTTCACTACAGGAGCAAAGTTTCTTCAAAATCAACACCTTCCACTTGTGCATACCCTTGTAAAACTAATATATTCTTATTCCTCACTACATGTCCATCCTCGTTTAGTTTGTTCTTGAAGACCCAGTTGGTGCCAATTACATTCTTATATTTTGGTCTAGGAAAACTTTCCTTTGTATGGTTTTTCTCAATCTAGTCTATTTCTTCCTCTATAGCTTTAACCCCTTGCTTATCCTCACAGGCTTTAACAAATTTCTTGGATTATGTTTTGGATAATAAGACAAGGTTGGCATGCTCTGGTGTGCTTATCAATTGCCTTCTAGTCTAAACCATTGACTCCTTATCGCCAAGGATTTGGTTTTTTGGATGAACCTTCTGAACATACCTTGAGGGAGTCTTTGGATTGGGAGGTTATGCTTCTTCTTACTCTTCCTCTTCTTCTTCTTCTTCTTCTACTTCCTCTCCCTCTTCTTCTTCTTGTTCTTCCTCTTCATGTTCTCTATTGATTATCTCTCTTGACTCTTTATTTCCTTGCTACTTTTCTTCATGAGGAAATGCTTCATTTATTCTCACATCAATGCTTTCAACTATTATGTGTAGTATTTTCTTGTAGTATTTGTAGCCTTTGCTCATAGACAAGTACCCAAGAAGTATTCCTTCATCTTCTCTAGAATTAGATTTTCCCATGTTATCTTACCTTGAAATGTTTTATTGAAGCAAGTCTACCTTTCCATAATTCATGGGGGGTTTTATTGTTGTTTACTCTGATGTGAGCCTTATTTAGTATATTAATTGATGTATGAACAACTTCTTCCCAAAATGTGTTTGGAACATTATCTTCCTTAGGCTTAGTTCTTGCCATTTCTTGCACAGTTCTATTATATCTTTCAACAACTTCGTTCTACTGGGGGGTTCTTGTTTGGAACATTAGCTTCATTTGGCATAGTTATTGCCATTTCTTGCACAATTCTATTTTATCTTTCAACAACTCCATTTTGGTGAGGGTTTCTTGCTATTGGGAAATGTCTTTTGATCCCTTAATCTTCACCAAAATTATTGAATTCATCATAAGTAAATTATCCTTGTCTGTCAGATTTCAAGCACTTTATTTTTAAATCAATTTCATTTTTAAGTCAAATGCTTTAGATTTTTCTCTATGTAAACCAACTCATGTCATTCTAGTATAATCATATATTATTAACATTAAGGATTTTTCACCCCTTAGAATTTTTGTTCTTGTGGGCCCACATAAATTTGCATGAGCAATTTCCAATGGCATTATTGATGAGTGCTATTTTTTCTTGTAGTGGCCTTGGGTTTGCTTCCCATGCTGACAAGCCTTGCAAATAATTTTATATGACTTCAAAATCTTAGGCATGTCTCTTACTAGCCCTTCTTCCCGAGTATAGAAAGATGGTCAAAACTGATATGACCCAGGCTTCTGTGCCATAACTAACTTTCATCCAATCTCCCTATGCAACAAATTTATTTTTTTGCTTCGTCTAATATGTATACATTACTTGAGGTTTTAGTTGCATTTTCCACCACTTTTCCAAAATCTACTTTTTTTATTTCACATCCTATAGAATAAATTGTGACATCATATCCTTGATCACATGTTTGGATAACACTTAAGAGATTATGCTTTAGACCATCAACATACAAAACATTTTGAGCTTTAGTTTTTCCACTATCAAGGATAATTGTCCCTTTACCCATTATTCTGGTTGGTGCATTGTTTCCTAAAGAAACACGTCTTCCCTTGTCTTCCTTTAGAGATAGAAATTTGCTCTTACCTCTAGCCATATGCTTTGAACATCCACTATCAATGTACCATTGATTTCCCTGGTTTTGAGCATATAGTACAAATCCACACTCTTGTTGTGTTTTTTGCTTCTTTTTCTAATTCTTTGTGAATTCTTCTTGCTTGCTTTTCTTGGGAGGCCTTATTGAGCTACTTTTACACTCACTCTCTCTGTGTCCATAATTATTGCATTTGTAACATTCAACATAATCTAGTAGAGGATCAATGTTGCAACCATCTTCATAAGGATTTCTAGATTTGTTGCTTTCAGTCATTCATTAGGGTCTTATAAGGTCCTATGTTTCTATTTATACTACAATCATTTCTTACAAAGGCTCATAAGTCTATTGCCTTGAGATAAAAATTATTGCAAGAAAAGTAATAGCCACAAGAGAAACTTTGATAATTGGATGTGATAAGCCTTCTTGGTGGAGAAATTCTTTTGAATTCATTCATTGATTTGGTGTTCTTCAATTTTTTTCTTGTTGTTTGTGTTGTTGATAGTGCCATGTCTTTGTTGATCCTTAGATTCATTTATGAATCTGTTTGCATTGTTGCTAGATTTTGAGCACACTGGCGTAGCTTTTATGTTCTTATTCTTATGTTGTCTTTGAGCTTGATTCTCCTTTGAACGTCTCATGATCTTCTTTAAAATCAAGACATGTTTTAATAGATGAATATCTTTAGTAGCTGAGAATGTTATGTTGGCTTGATGGGGCCTGACCCAGGTTCGGAAGATTTATGACCAAACAAATTCTGCACTACTGGCCCTTTCGGCAACAATCTGTAGAGCGTGGACTGAAGTCTCACCCAAGGTAGTAGGGGAGGGTGCTGGAACTAGGTTTCCGCACCCTAGGGATGTCTTTATGAGGACTGGAAGGGTCGCGAACCTTTCCGCGCGCTTGCGTTATTTAGTATAGCTTGTCCGACCTTTGCGTAGCTCGGCATCAAGGCCCTTCTTAGATTCTTATAATTAAGGTGTTTATTATAGATCTAGTCTACTTCTTAAGGTCTTAATCAAGCATTTCAACAGTAATAACCAGTGCGTGCAATCATAGATATGCATAAATTCATAACATAAGCAAATAGATAGATCTGCGTAAAACACACAATGCTTCAGAAACACTTATCTTTATTTATCTCCTGTTCAGTACAACTAGATCCGCCCTGCACACTCAACTGCAGGGGTCCATGCACACAGCTGCAGACTTTACTAGGCCTCTGTGCACGCAACTACAAAGCTTCTATCTATCTACTAACACCCTCGACTCGGACTTATAGACACAGAGAGAATATTGCCTTCATAAACCCATACATTCAAGATCCAAACCCAATGATTGACTTCTAACCTTAGAGCCCTGCTCTATTTTATACATTCCCATGGTCTGCGAACCATGGGTAGGCTGACTCGCTTTCTATTATCTTACATTATTCTCGGGCGGACAACCCTTTGACTCGATCTATTACAATTCGCTCCACGCGCACTTCGCGGAAATTTTACAATATTATTATCCTAAACTATGGGCTTTAAGCCCCAAAATCGTTACGTGGTGTCTCTGCTACCCAACATGTTATTTAATGATTTAGTCCCTTTTCAAACTTTGAGTTCATATTCAACTGAGCATTTGCTTTTTCTAGATCATTTCTTAAGGATACAACCTCTACTTCTATATTCTCATAGTTTCTTTCCTTTTATTTTAACTGAATTTTTGTTTCTAAGGAAATATCTAGGCAGATCCACCCGAAGGGATCACATTTTTTCAGCTTATTGGCAGAGCTAACCCTGAGGGCATCGAGGAGAATTGACCTTGTGATGGGAGGTGCTTTAAGGATGGGAACTCAACCAATTGAGTTAATCCTCAAGGCTTTTCTTTCAACTGACTTATTAGTGTATATCGTCTTTTTTCTTGTCCTCTTCTAGTTTTGTCTTTAGGAGGAGGATTGATGCTTCGTCATGACCATTATTTTCATATTTTTGTAATAGATATATCAACTTCTTATTCTTTCTTCTGGTCTTTTTGTTTCTTTTAAGGTGCTAATAAGCTCTCCCTCAAGATCCACCTCTCCATCAACAACTTCTAAATTTGAATTTGATATTTGATTCTCCAAGGCCATGAATAGGCATTATTCTTTATCATTATTGGATGCATGTTCATCATTGTCTTTTGACGAGTTGCTATCCTCCTTGGAATATAATATTTTCTTATTTAGAGATCCCCCCTTCCTATTTTTATGGAATGTGCCTTTATTTCTATGTTATCTTCGATCATCACTATCTTTCAATTTTGCATGCAAACATTTAGAAGCATAATGAACTAGTCTACCATGCTCAAAACATTTGAATGGTAGCTTACCTTTATATTTTCCAAATCCTCTTTTCAACTTTCTCACAAATTGAACTTCTTTTTCATATGATTAAGAGCTGGAATGATTATAGTCCTTGTGTCCTTTTGTTTTTTTTAATGCTTTGAAGTTTGTTTCCTATAATCCTGACTTTTCTTTTCATATTCTCATTTCATATGCAGTGAGAATTCCATGTAGTTCATCTATCTTCATATTTTCTAGTTCTTTCATTTCTTAGTTGAAACCTTTGGATTAAACCTTAATGGAAGATACCTCAAGACTTTCTGAACAATTATTGGTCCTTCAATATTTTCACCCAACCCTCTCATAGTGTTCACAACTTCATCTACTCAAAGGAAAAAAACACGTAATGTCTTCTTCTTCATTCATCTTTAAACTTTCAAATTGCATTTTATGAGTTTGAAGTGTAACTTTCTTTACCTTTTCATCTCCTTTATCGTTGCATTGAAGCTTGTTCCAAATTTCTTTAGCAGTTTCACATCATATTACCTTGAAAACTTTCAAATTAACAAGACCATTAGAATGGCATTCATTACTTTGGAATTATTTACAAAATCCTTTCTCTCATTTGCATATGTTGGAGGAATTCTTAAAATTTTATAGTCATCTACCATAGAAAGTCATATGTCAACACCAATAGAAATTAGATATTCCCTCACCCTTATCTTATAGAAAACATAATTTGTTCCATCAAAGAGAGGGGCTTTGTTTGAGAAGGAACTATCCTTCCTAGCTATTTGTTCCTCTAGGATTTACCTTCCATTTGTTCCTCTAGGATTTACCTTCCAATGGATAGACTGCTTTTGAAGGAACCTACTATGATATCAATTTTTGAAATTCAAAACTATATTGAGAGGGAGGGGGGCGTGAATGAGTGTAATGAATATTTTTTACTTATTTAATTTCATTCAAAAATAATAAAACTTCAATCTCATAATTTGAATAAGTAACACAAGATATATGTGGAAACCCTTATGGGAGAAAACCACAAAACTTCTTTATATGAACGATCTTGTAGGCACCAACCTACAGGAGACACCAATCCCCTCTGTTGCTTTGTAGGCACCAACCTATATGAGACACTAATTCCATTTTCTTCTTTGTAGGCATCAAACTACATGAGGCACCAAGTCTTGTTGCTGCAAATATTCGTAAGCACCAACTTGCTTGCTTCTTTACAATGCCTATTAATTGTTTGTGCTTTCACCAATTTTGCTTACTGCTTCTATCTTCACCAACTCTATTAGTTTCTTTTTCCTTCACTAGGTCTACACGTTGCTTCTTCCTTTGCGGAGTATATTTCTCCCAAAAATTGTTGCTTTTGGCTTCTTCCCAAGAATAAACTTGCACAACATGCCACGTATCCAATTTTGCAAATCTAGTTGTGAAATTTCTACCACATGTACCTAGAGATCTCTTCTCTATCTTGTCCAAATTTCATAGTCCGAAACATCTCAGAAAGTGAGTTATAGCAAAAATGACAACCTAACCTCTTTAAAGCACGTTTCATGAGCATTCAGGGACAATAGCTTCTTCAAAACAAATCCTAGAACATGTAGCCAAACAGGGTTTGTTTGAAGAAAATTTCAAGATATTTCAAGAATCCTAACTTTCTTAGATCATATCTACAAAATTATTGCGAAACAATGTTCGGTAATATGAACCTCAAATACACGACAATCTTTTGACTAGTTTGAAGAAGATTTCAGGAGAAATTAGGAAAGCTAACTTCCATTGAGCATATATTTGAAATTGGATCATACCAAGGTCTGAAATTTGAACCACAAGCACATGATTATCCTCTATCTATATCCTCCAAGTTTCATGGTTCGAAACATTCTAGAATAAAACTTATAGTGAAAATTCCAGCCTGGCTTGTTTGAAGAAGATTTCAAGTGCATTCAGGAAGCCTAACTTCCTTAGACAATATCTGTGAAATTATAGTGAATCAAGGTCTAATATTTAAACCACAAGTACATGAAACATTCTATCTGTATCCTCTAATTTTCATGTTCTGAAACATCCCAAAAGAAAAGTTATAGTGAAAATGCCAAGATGACGCGTTCACCCCATAAATCACATTTTTGCTTCCACTTTTAAACTCCAAGAATCACCCCAAAAATTATTCTTCAACTCCTTTGGCGACCTCAGAGCCCTTTGTAACAACCCACAATTTAAATATACAACTAATTATATCAATTATGCGATTTATAATCAACACAACTATCCAACTAATTAACATAGAATTTTGAAAAAATGAGTAAAGACAACTTACCTGTAGCGGTGATATTCCTTACTTGTGATTTTGGAGTTGAACATTATTTGAATCCCGCTAACGACAACAAAGTTTTTGGGGATGACTCTCCACCCAACCATAGGCTCAGTTGCACATAATCTTTCTACAATTCTTTGTCTCACAACAGTTTAATCCCAAGAGAATGAATGAATTTCATCCTCCTCATCGTCCATTAAATAGACCAAAAAATGGAAAGGGGTCTGCATGCACATATTCCATGTGTCAACATGCAACTTTTATTTATTTATTTTAAGTTTTACCTAATTTTAATATTTCTCTTAATTTAACTCTTTCTTATTTTATTCCTTTTTACTTTTTGATAACTTTACTTCTTTTTACTATTTTTATAGTTTACTTTTATATATAGTTATTAGAACTCCATGTTTATTTATTATTATTATATTTTCTTTATTATTTATTATTATATTTTCTTTATTATTTATCTACTATTATCTTTTCTTTACTATTTATTTACTATTATTATCTTTTCTTTATTGTTTATTATTTATTTATTTATATTTTTATATTATTTATATTTATTTATTTTTATTGTTTTTATTACTTTAAGGAGCAATACATATTCCCTTTTTTAAAGAACTTCGTCTCGAAGTTAAGTTTAATCATTTAACATTTTATTTTATTTAGTTATTTATTACTTCATGTTTTCCCTACACCCTCTGTTGAACTAGTATAACCAACAGACATCGAAAGTTTTCACATCAACAGAGAAATCCCAAGGAATCTTTATCATTTTTCCCAACTTTCGAAACTAGGCATAAAGCCTCATCGATCTGTACCATAACCCAAGGCTCACGCTCGGCTCAGATCTCATCTGCCCCAAGGCAGACACCCGACTCAGTACTCCATGTATCTCGAAAGGTTGGTCCACTCGCTCCACACTCACTAAGGTACACAACCCTAGGCATCAAAGTCCTTAAACCCCCACCAGACTCTGACATCCCAATCTAATATTAGGCACTTGGCCTACAATATCAAGCACTTGGCCTTCTCAAGATGGTCCCATAGCCCCTCACGAGCAATCCATCAAGAGTTATACAAGACAAAGGAACCACTGACATATGTAGTGTTGATTGAGTATGTCCCTAGTCCATATGGTGTTACATATTCTCCCTCGCAGGTATGGGCTTCCATTAGATCATCAAACAAGTCGGCCCTCTCTGCCCATTTGTGGAGTTCTTGAAACTCACCACATCTCAACATGCAACCAATGCATTACTTATAATCATAGTATCGTAGAAAATAATCCACATGTCAACTCTTGCATGTCATCATGAAAAATAACATCATTATTAATCACCACATTCTAAATAATAACGAACTGCATGCTCATGCATGCCATAAAATTTGCATGCAATAACTACATGCTTCACATAATGAAATATCATCAACATATATGTATCAAAGATATATCATGCCATCACATAATAAATGGAACCACATGTCAATATAACCTTCATATTATAACATCATGAATATGAGAATCATCTCACTATATATCAAATTTAGAGCAATAATACACCGTAAGCATTCTTATCATGATTCATCAAAAAAATCAATCTCATTTGCGTGTATAAACAACAAATACCAACTATGAAATAACATTATTCAACATCCATCTAGGATCTAGGCTATCTCATCAATCCAGTCATGAAACAATCAGTGAAATTTAGTCAATACGACCTCTATTAGTTTATTTTCACTTCAATTTTTCAATGTGTGTGTAGTCATTCTCAAAGTCCCATATAAAATTTCCAACAATATTTCTTCATATGCTTCATGCAAGTTGTTTTCCCATTAATCTAAATTGTTTATATCCATTTCCAACAGTTAAACAGTTGTTATCCTTGAAACATTTTCCCAATTTATCACTTATAATCCTCACAAACTACAAGTAATTCCAACTTTCAATCTTAACACTGTTAAATTATATAGATCATCACTTGGACCCTTACCAATGGTGTTGCTACATAGTTTATTTCATAATATTTTAATTATAATACATGTTAATTTTATGTATAAATTCCTCACTTTATAATAATTACATATGCACATCAAACACAATATCTATCAAAATAAAATAAAATAAAATAAAATACCATTTTAAAACATACTCTTAACATTATTAGTTTTAACTATTATTAACATTAAATAAAATAAAATAAAAATATATTATTATATTTGACAAAAAATTTAATCATTGTTATAATTTCTTATAACTTTATCCAAAACAAAAACCGAATTTTGAATTTTCATTTTTTCCATTTCTTTATTTTATTAAAATTAAAATTTTATAAATAAATATATAAAATATTAATTACTATACATACTTAATATTTTAAATATTTTGAAAACCACATATTTGAAAATCCATGACATTTTTATACTTGTAAATTATTTTTACTTTACTTACACCCTCTCATATATATATATATATATAATGCATTGCCATTTTCACTTTACCTCACAACTATCTTTATTACTATGTGACTCTAATTTTAAAATCATAATAAGATTCATTTTTACATTCCTTTATATCTAACTAACACTTTCTATCCTAAAAATAGAGAAACATCAAAATTCTACTTTCCTATGTAGTAGTTCTCTTAATCTTTAGAAAATCATATATAATTTTAGGGGTGGTACATTTTAAATTAATCAAATAAATAATTATATTAAATAATAATAATAATAATAATATAAAACATTTTCAACACTTTCATGGATTCTTTGTTAGATTCATCGACACATAATTAAATAATTGTTAGTGACAAGATAGTATTAGGAAGCTTAGGTTTACACGAATCCATGAATCATGCCTAATTTAATTAATTTTTAAAAAATAAATTCCCATTGGGCCGTAAAAGCCAACGTCTAGTTGGGGTGAAGTAAAAATAAAGATTATTGAAGTGTCCAATGTTAAACGTGGGGAACTCTAGACTAAATAGCGTAAATCAAACACGGAAGGATTGCGTGGACTCCTCGGTGGTAGACGTTTGCAACAAGTTGGCCGATGGTTATTGTAATAACCTCAGCTTAGGTTTAACAAGGGATAAGTTTAGGGTGGTTTTAATGATTGGTTCTAATTCGTAAGTATATGATAAGAAAAAACATCATATTTTGGAAAAAAAAAATTGTAAGATGCATGGATCTTTTATGGGAAAAAGTTTGGATGGAATTTTTAATTGTAAAAAAAATCGTTGAAGATTAGATAATTTAATAATTTATATAATTCAAAATTAGTATGCAAGTAAATTTCAAAGTATGATTTTATTTTATTTTTATAAATTTCGTAGAAATTTTAAGTGTTGAGGGTGTGAATTGTTTAATAAATTATTATTTTTGTTTAATTAATTTTAAATTGAGGTTTATGAATAAGAATATAAAAACTCAAAGGTTTAATAGATTTGAAATTCATTTTTATACTATATGTAATAATCCACAATTTAAATATACAAATAATTAGATTAATTAGGCGATTTATAATCAACACACAACTATCCAACTAATTAGCATAGAATTTTGACAAACATGAGCAGAGACAACTTACAAATAACGGTGACATTCCTTACTTGTGATTTTGGAGTTAAATGTTATTTGAATCCTGCTAATCGCAACGATTTTTTTGGGACGACTCTCCACCCAATCATAGGCTCAACTGCACATAATCTTTCTACAATTGGCCACCCTCGAACCTTCAATCAATGTACTACTACCCTCATCGTCCATTAAATATCCCTAAAAATAAAAAAGGTCTGCATTCACACATTCCGTGTCAACATGCAACTTTTATTTCCTTATTTTAAGTTTTACTTAATTTAATATTTCTGTCAATTGAACGTTTTCTTATTTTATTCCTTTTTACTTTTTGTTAACTTTACATATTCTTACTATTTTTATAGTTTACTTTTATATATAGTTATTTAGAACTTCAGTGTATTATTTATATTTTTATTATTATATTCTCTTCATTATTTATTATTTATTTACTATTATTATCTTTTCTTTATTATTTATTACTATTATCTTTTATTTACTTTATTTACTATTATTATTTTTTCTTTGTTGTTTATTATTTATTTACTTATATTTTAATATTATGTTAATTATTTATTTATATTATTAGGGGCATTACACTCTTCTTGCTTGGATTATGTTCCAACATATGTCCTTTATTTATAATGTTTGTATGTTCACTTATGGAGTTGACTTGTACAACTAGTTGGGTTGGGTTGCTTGTACTTTGATTGGGGCATCATGACAGAATATTTCATATCTCCTAATTTTTATGGAATTAGAGGGATTGTCATATATCATTGGAAAGATATCAGAATAAGATTTCCAACCATATATCATATGCTCCCATTTGAGCTAGGTAATCGGAGTAAAAATGCTTTCAAAATAAAGTATCTAAATGGGGCATCAAAAGTAAAAAACAACATTTTTAACAATCTTCATTTTCCAATATTTATCTTAGACATAAGTAGTCTCCCCCTGTCTTTGACATCAATGGAAACGATATTTCCAATAGAAACATCCACAAAAGAAAGGCCTTTTATTCTTCATAGAACTCTTCCAATTACATTTTCTAGAACACACACATTTGTGGAGTTCAAATGGGTTCCATACAATTATCATGCATATAGATGATATAGCCTAAGGACCACTAAGGTCTAGGATAAATGATCAATACCATGGGTCTCCCTCCACCTTTGTGAATTAAAAACCAATTGCCTCAATTTATAGTAACTAGGATAAACCTAGGCCATTGATCATAAGGCACAATCAAGGGTGGAGACCAACTTAATCCATAAAGGTTGATGATGAGATTGTCAAGAGATAAGGGAGAAATAGACCTATGAGTATATGTCATCCTTATGTGAGATATTGGTCACCACCAAATAACTCCCAAAAACTATCTCCATGTACACATGTGCAATATTACAAAAATCTAGTGAGGCCACCATGATCCATGTATAAGTGCACCATACACGATGTTATAATGAGCATCATTATGACATTTATAAAATTAGATTAAGCCACTAGACAACATTAAAACACATCATGACGTTCCCTCATAATGTTGATTAGAGGAATGAGCACTTGAACAAAGGAAGGAGTTATGCTACACAAGAATAATAGGCCAATAATGTGAGATATTTGAGATCTCACACAAGTCTAATGATGCCTCATTGTGTGTACAAATGCCTCATATTGATGTTTTGATTGTCATGATAGTTGTGGGATGTACAACAATAAATGCGACCAACAAAAAATCATTACATTAGGGATTGTAATGAACACATTTGGAAGTTAACATTATATTTCCCCTTAATGACAACTTTAAACATCCTATATTACTAGCAAAGATAGTTTCAAACTTTCTTCTTGTCAAGGATAAGTTGTTGAGTCAAACAATGTAGGAAACGATCAATAAGTTGCATTTGGATCATCAATAACGTGCAAGGAGAAGACACTTGTCATCGTTAAGAATCAATGCAAAATTACTAGCAATGAAAACATCAATAAGTTGATGATGAAGTGTTAAGAAACTCAAGATATAGTAATAATCTATTGAACCAATTTGTCTCCAAACTCTTCACACACACCACTTAGGAACATGCAAAGTAAAAGTAGAGCTAACTACAAGAAAGATCCTCCAACAGCAAAGGCACAAGCCATGATGGAAAGTTCACAATGTGTCGAAGAACAATCTCTCTAAGAAGGCATGGATTACAGTACAAGATGAAGCTACATGTGATCCAACAAGCTAAAAGTGTCAACGATCATTTAAAGTGCTTCAACCAAGAACTTGAAGATCATCTTACAATGATCTTTGAGTTCAACAAGTGCTCAAATATGCACCACATAGAATGCAAATTGGTTTCACTGTCACAAATACATTGTGCAAAGAAAATCACTGATTTTCTATTGTCAAGAAACTTTCTCAAATAGAATATTGTCATATTCAAACAAATGAGAATTATATGGCCATTATTGTCCTCAATCATTATGGCCAAATCAACACATATTGATATCATCACCTATGCATTAAAAAAAATCACTATAAATGATGTCCATATCAATAAGTTATGATCACATTAAGTTCCAAATTGAGGTATGGCCTTGAGTTTTTTTTGGTTAACAAATGGAAAAGAATAGCATAAAATTGAATTATTGATTGAACCCACCCATATAATTTTCAAGAGAACTGAAAAATACACATTCTAAAAAAACCACACTCAAAGTGGATGTTGTATGCAAAAGTTATAATTGATAGAAATAAGCCTAGAAAATTGAATTACAAACTTTGCAAGCTAAGCTAGAAGTGTTATGTAGAAGCTCCTATTTGGTTAATTGTTGATTCATCTTGAATTATCACAATTGATATATTGGCCCCTAAATTAAGGAGTGACTATATAGACTGTGCATGCCCATTTAGTATTGCCATGTGAAGGGAAATGATACCTCCTTATGTTGGTTTGTTCACAATCCTAAATTAAGCTTTTTGATCAAAGTTGGATAATGATTCTTCTTGTCCTTGGTATACCCTAAGTTGTTCTAGATATTGGGTAAAATGTGTACATCATTAGCAAAAGGAAGTCTCAACTATTGAGAATGGCCATTTATGATTGAAAAATGAAAATTTGTTTGGCCATTAAGATGGTATGCTCTATTGATATTTCCTTTATACCAATTGCCTCAATTTATAGTAACTAGGAGAAACTTTGACCATTAATCTTAAGGCACAATTAAGGGTGGAGATCAACTAATCTGCAAAGGTTGATGATAAGCTCATTAAGATATGGACAATTAGTGGATAAGAATGACTTATGAGTGAAGGTCACATTTTCTTTTAATTTTCAAGTCATATGTGTATAACTCAAAAATAAATTTGATCCGTAAAATTTAGGATATACACCTCCAACTATTACGCTAAGTTGTTATGGGATTTTAATTCAACCTTGAGCAAGTGAAAGCTAATTTTGACAAGAGAACAATCAATCTTGACTAATTTGCATGCTCTAGGAAATGTGACATTTAGTGGAAAAAATGCTCATAAATTGAAGAAACTAAGCATTTGATCCATATCAAATTTGTAGATCTATAAAAATAGGGCTTAAAAAATAGATTTGAGGTTAATTATTTTTGTGTTTTCGCATGTTTGCATTGAAGAGTGTATGGACTAGACTAGAAAATCTAAATAATGAAATATATTTCCTCAATTAATGTCAAAAAAATTCATTCAATACAATGAATTTTACCCAAGCAGTTACATCCAGGCAACATGCTTTGATGCAATGAAAGAGTAGGAAAAATATGTTTACACATATAACCAAGATCAATCATGTCTAAAATCCTATGGAAAGCATCTGATTTGGATTGGATCATTGTATTATTTGTCATCTATCCCAATGGTTTAAGAGTAGAAAAAGTTGGAGGAATCAACTTGTAGGGTCATTTTAAAAATGGTCCTAGTTTGGAAAATTGGAGTAAAAAATTGTTTGAAATCTTTCAGAGCCATTTTGGGGCCTCAAAAAACAACTTTTTGTGCTCCCAAACTTTCTATGGACCAAGATACAATATTTTATACACCAACATATTTCCAATGATGCAAGAATCACCTCAATCAAAGCTCATATGAGAAAGTTATGCCTCTTGCAAATTGACCAACCTAGTTGACCACCATGGTACAAGTGGATGCCACATCAACTCCATTACTCACACAAGTGGGGTTAACCACATGTAGCATTTCAATAAGTTTCTAGAAGATCAAAGAACCTTATCACTAGTTGGGGGTTGAAGAATTCAAACCTTACCCCCTAGATGGCTATCAGGCTATGTTAAGTACCGAGCTGCTAGGAGGAGTAGGGGTTCCGTTCTGTGCTATTGTAATTTGTTCCATTGTTAAGCAAAGCATCTATAAGTGGGAAGTTAGAGAGAAAAATAAAGGGGGTTAAGGTTCTATAATGTTGAATTTTGTAACTATGGCCGGCCTTCATAATGTATATTTTGGCCGTTGTTGAATTTATGTTGATTATTATAAAGCATGTTCTTCATGATAGAGTCAAACAAAAAAAATATTTTTGAGTCATGTCCATTTGGACTTTTTAAAAGAAGAAAATTTGAATTTTCGAAATTGAAATTTTGGCTCCAAAATATTCAAGTCGACCTCCCTATAAGTCAAGTCGGCCGAGGAAAAAAACATACCCATTTGACCCAAAATATTCAAGTCGACCTCCCTATAAGTCAAGTCGGCCGAGGAAAAAAACACACCCATTTGACCCAACAGATCACTATATAAAGATATTTTGACCTCCTCCACAAGGCAACAATTCAATCCGTCTCAAGTAAGAATTTCCTGGGAATCCAAGTGAAGGACAAGGAGGACAAAAAAGGATGAATTGATCTCTTTCTCTCTCTATCCAGCCCACACGTGTGGAATTTTTCTCTCTCTAGTTTGTACTTTTTCTAGATAGTTGCAGGGCCGAAATTTTATGGGAAAATTGTAGGGCCGAAATTATGGGTTCTTGGGCATTTACAAGGAGGCCAAAATTCGGTCTAGGGAAAATCACAAGGCAGAGTTGTTGGATCAGATTGGAGGCTTGATTTGGAGGTTATTGACAAGGTTTTACGATAGATGTGTTGAAGGTCAGTTTGACCTAGTTGTTGACTAGAGGTCTAGGTGTGCCTCTTGTTGAAAAGAAGAATTTCTTTATTGAAAAGATTGTTGGGTTTTTCCCCTTAGTGGTTTTCCTAATGTAAATCTTGTGCTCTCTTTGTGCATTGTGATTTCTCTGTTCTATTGCTTTTATCAATATTTCTGAAAATTGATAATTACTTCTAATATATTGGAAAAATTAAAATAAGATCAACATCATTAGAAGTAATTATCATTTTTTAGAAATATTGTGCTTGTATTTATTTCACTTGAAAAATCAACATGGTCTCAAAGCTTCGGTGAAGGAAGGAATTTTGAGATCACTCTTGAAGAAACCCTACATTGAGATCACTATTATTGAGTCCTTGTTGATTTACATCCATGGCTTCTTTTATGAAATCAGAGAAGAAGTTAGAAGGGGCTTCAAATTTCAAAGCTTGGGAAACTAGGATTTATCTTATTCTCACAAAAAATAAAGTTTTGGACATTGTGAAGGGTAAGGTTGTAGAACCAGAAAATAGTGCAGGAAAAGAGAAGTTCAAAGAAGATGACATTATTTCCATGAGTCTTATTGTGGACTCCATCAAAGATCACCTGATCCCCTATATTGCAAAGCTATAATCTTCTAAGGCGATGTATGATGCCCTAACTAATTTATTTATAATCAACAACATTGGTCAAGTCATGAGTTTGAAGAATGAACTTCGTGATGTGAGAATGAAAAATGATGACACCGTGGCTTCATATTTTGTAATAATCTCTCAACTAAGAGACCAAATTCAACAATTGAAGAAGTCATATATGAGAAGGAGCTTGTAACTACAACACTTATTGGAATACCTAGATCTTGGGATGCATTTGCAATTGCAGCTAGTATATGTAGCAGGAAGGAAGTTCCCTCTTTTGAAGAACCATGGACCTCTTGTGCTCAAGAAGAATCAAGAGTTACATCAAGAGATAGAAAGGAAGAAGACTCTTTAGCATTTGCAACATGCTTTAAGAAAAAGAATGGAGGAAAGGAGTTTGTTTCCAAAATAGAAAGTTAAAAGGGAGATCTTGCTCCACAAGGGAAGAAAGATATGTCAAAGATTCACTGCTATCGTTGTCGCATATTTGGTCACTATATGAGCCAATGTCCTAAAGGATAGAATGACAAAAAGAGGAAATGAAAACAACATGCTTCTTCATCAAGACATTGATGAACATCCAAACAAACCTAAAAGTGACAAATATTTCTTTTACTTTTCTTCTTTAACGGGTTCTATTGTAGATGACGATGTTTTGTGGCTAGTAGATAGTGGTGCTTCAAGACATAGGACACGATATCATGGCAATCTCTCTAACATGATGGAAAGAATATTAGCACAAGTGTAGAGCTTGGAGACAACCACAACTATGCAGTCAAAGAAATTGGGAAGACATCCATTGCACTGGAATTTGGTAATAATGGTCATCCCATCAATGTGTTATATGTGTTAGGTTTGAGAAATAATTTAGTCTCTATTTCATGTTTAGAGGATATAGGAGATATATTATCATTTGTTGATGGAAAATTACTTGTATGGCCCAAGGGCTATAGTATATATGATGCTAGAATTATTGGAATTCGTGAAGGAAGATTGTATAGACTCTTGGGTCAACCAGCTCAACCTTTAGTACATGATGAAATCAATCCATGTGAAGTATGGCATAGTAATATGGTCACCTTCATTATAGAGCCTTGTCTTATTTTAATCAATTGGTTTAAGGTGTTCTTGAATTGCAGATAGAACATGAAGGTGTATTTAAAGGTTGTGCACTTGGAAATAATATCAAGAATTCATTTCCAAGCAGTGATAGTAGATCCAACGAAATATTGGATCTAATTCATTTTTATGTATGTTATGTTGAATTTGTAAGTTTGGTTGGTCTTCATTGTAAAGCATATTTCAAAAGAGTTAAAAGAAAAAATTATCTTGAGTTGAAGTCCATTGTGACTTTTAAAAGAAGAAAATTTGAATTTTTGAATTGTAATTTTTGGCTTTGAAAGTAGTCAATTCAGCCCTAGCAGAAAACACATTGATTCGGCCAAGACATATCACTATATAAAGGAAGTTAAACTTCCTCCACTTGCGCAATTCATATCTCTATCACAAGATAGTTTCTGGGCAAGCAAGCGAAGGACAAGGAGGACGAATAAAACGAAGAAGAAGACTAATTTCATCTCTTTCTCTCTCTCTTATCAACTCACATGTGTGGATATAGTCTCTTTCTCATGGTTCACAGTTTTTCTGGGCATTTTGTTGCAGGGGGGCGAAATTTTGGGGCAACTAGTAGCTGCAGGAGGCCCGAAATTTCTAGGTTAGATAAGGCAGAGTGAATTTTTGGATCTTAATGAATGGCTTGACTTGGAGGGGAAGACTAGGTTTGATAATAGGTCTAGGTATGTCTCTTGTTGAACAACATAATTTCTCTATTGAAAAGTTTGTTGGGTTTTTATCCTTAGTGGGTTTTCCTAGGATAAAATCACATCTTCTCTTGTGCATTGTGATCTCTAACATTCTACTATTCTTTATGGTTGAATTTATGAAGTATAATTATTGAATGATATATCGGAATAAAAGTAAAAGAAGATCTAAATCAAAAGTAATTATCAGTTTTTTCAGAAATACTGTGCTAGTTTCATTGCACTTAGAAAATCAACATGGGATCAGAGCTTTGGTGAAGAAAGGAACTTTGAGATCACTTCTAAAGAAATCTTAAGTTGAGATCATTATTGTTGAATTCCTTCTTGTTGATTCACATCCACGATATCCTCCATGAAATTTGAAATTAAGTTAGAGGGAGCCTTAAACTTTAGGGTTTGGAACCTTAAAGTTGATATTATTCTTGCAAAGAACAAGGTCTTGGATATTGTAATAGGTGTTGATTCACATCCATGATATCCTCCATGAAATCTGAAATTAAGTTAGAGGGAGCCTTAAAATTTAGGGTTTGGAACCTTAAAGTTGATATTATTCTTGCAAAGAACAAGGCCTTGGATATTGTAAAAGGAAAAGTTGTGGAACCAACAAATGCGGCAAGAAAAGAGAAGTTTAAGGAAGATGATCTCAATGCCATGAACATCATTGTGGATTCCATTAGAGATCATCTCATCCCCTACATTGCAAAGTTGGATACTTCTAAGAATATGTATGATGAGCTAACAAATCTCTATACTATTAAGAATGTTGGTCAAGCCATGAGTTTAAAGAATGAAATTTGTGATGTGATGATGACGAATGATGACATGGTTGCTTCATATTTTTTAAGGATTTTTCAAATAAAGGATCATATTGCAAAAATTGGAGAAACTATTCCTGAAAGTGAGCTCGTGACATGTTATGCAACCAGCTCACGAAAAGATAGATCAACGACTTAAAATGTATCATATTCAAGGGGAAACCTTCTTTACATTACATAAATGAACAAGTTTTGGATGATACAAATGACAAGACCTCCTTTGTCTATATATGAGTCTAAGGGGTCACAATATAATCAGAGCCCACATAACAATAATAATGTAAGGACATAACAATAACAATAGTGAGCTTCTATGGGGCACAACAATAAACATTAGGAGGCTACACTAACAATAACAATAAGGGGGGTTACACTAGTATTATAGTGACCTAGCATGCCCCTCTCCTTAAAAAAAGTGTTGTTCTCAACAGTTGAGTAGTTCTGGATGCTTCTGTATAAAATTCTCATCCTCCCATGTGGAATCATCAGCGGGTAAGTTCTTCCACTTAATGAGATACTTTGAAATCGATCAATTTCGTAGTTGTCAGGTTCTTGTTTCCGTGACTGCTTCAGGCTCAAATATGATTTTTCCTTCTTCGTCAAGTTATGAAAACACTATATGAATTGGAATCTTGTCACCGATAACCCTCTTTAAGCATGAAACATGGACAACTGGGTGTACTTAGGAATATGTAGGCATCTCCAATTTGTATGCCATAGTACCAATCTTTTGCAACATCTTGTAAGGATCTTAGTACTTGGGTGATAATATATTATCCTTCTTAGATTGCTTGAGAAACAGTTGTTTGTATGGTTGTAGCAGTAAAAATACACAGTCACCTACATCAAAACTTCTTTCACTGCGATACTAATATGCTTGTTGTTTCATTCGATTATGCACCATAGTGAGGTTATCCTTTAAGAGTTGGAGAACTTGTTGTTGATGCTTGATGTGATCTTCCATTGCTTTAACCTTAGAATTTTCTCTTAAAGATGATGTGATGGATGATGGATGATATCCATAAAGTACCATAAATGGGGCCATTTTTGTTGCAATATGGAAGGAAGTGTTATACCACCATTTAGCTAGAGGTAACCTCTTGACCGATTGTGTTTTTTTATCGGATACAAAGCAACAAAGATATCCTTCCAAACATTTGTTCACTATCTCAGTTTGCCCATCAGATTGAGGATGATAAGATGAGCTATGACCTAATTGAGTACCAAGACAAGAAAATAATTCCATCCAAAAGTTTCCAGTGAAAATGGGATCTTTGTGACTTACTATAATCTTTGGGTTTCCATAAATCTTTTGAATTGTTTCCATAAAAGTGGTAGCAACTATACTGGCTTTAAAAGGATGAGATAATGCACAAAAGTTTGCATACTTGGTAAGTCTACCAACTACCACCATGATGGCACACTTTCCTTCAGACTTAGAACTTGTGATAAAATCCATTAAGACCTCCTCCCTATGCTGACTTGGAATGGCTAAAGGTTGTAACAGAACCGAGTTTTTAATTTTCTCAACTTTATTTTGTTGGAAAACTAAACATTCTGCCACAAATTTTTAAATATCGAATTTAAGGTCATCCCAAAAAAATTCTTTCTTGACCCTATGGTAAGCTTTTAAAAATCTTGAGTGCCCTCATAAGGGAGAGGTGTACAATTGCAAAATAATCTTTTGTTTGAGTTGGGAATTCTTACAAAGATATAAACAATCTTTGTACCCTAATGAATCATCTTTCCAGCTAAATGTATCAGATGTACTGGGATCTTGTTGCTACTTTTGAATGAGTGACCATGCCTCTTCATCATTCTTCCATTCGTCCCTTGCTTTTGTTATCCACTAAGGTTGGATAATAGAAATGGCACAAAGCAATGCTTCCACAACCTCATCATTTCTTAAGAGTGCATCTCTTTTTTGTAGATGATTTCAAAGTCATAACCCAACATCTTTGTCACCCATTTTTTCTACTCCTCTAATGATAATCTTTGTTCCAAAAAGTATTTAAGGCTATCATGATTTGTTTTTACCTTGAAGTGTCTTCCCATTAGGTAAGGTCGACATTGCTTCAGTGCATGTAGTATTGCCAACATTTCCTTTTCATAAATAGGTTTGTGTAAATACTTTCCTTTGATTGGACGACTTTCAAAATCAATGGCTTTTCCTTCTTGCATTAAAACATCACCAGTTCGATTTCTTGAGGCATCACATTCCACAATAGAAGTTTTTGTGAAGTCTAGTGTACCTAAGACAGTGCTTGGCACATTGCCTCTTTAAGATGTTCAGAGGCCTTCGTTGCTTCTGGAGTCCAAGAAAATGCATCTTTTTTCAATATTGATGTTAAAGGTCTCATATTCTCCCATAATTCTTAACAAACTTGGGATAATACCCTATCAACTTGAGAAATCCTCGAAGATACTTTATGGTTGTGGGGATTTTCCATTCCTTAGTGGCTTTAATTTTGTTAGGTCTACCTTAACACCCTCATGAGATACAATATGACCCAAATATTCCACCTCTTGTACTCCAAAGAAACATTTGTAGGTTTTTGCATATAATTGTTTCTCCTCCAATTGTTTGAGTACCTTGTCAACATGTTGAGCATGATCCCTCCAAGACTTGTTGTAGATTAGTATATCATAAAAAAATACTAACACAATTTTTCTAATGAAGGTTTTGAAAATGGAATTCATCAAACCTTGAAATGTGGAAGTGCATTAGTAAGGCCAAAAGGCATGTAGGAATTTACAGGGTAAGTTCCTCAGACAAAATACCAAAGGACACCGCTCACAAACAGATCACAGATCAATACACCAGTATAGTTGACGTGGTTAAAACCCTCAAAGAGGGAAACAGTCCACGGCCTGAGCCAACGCAGCCACTTCAGGAAATTTATTAATAAAAGAATGAAAATTTACATAAGCTTCTCTCATGAACGGTTACCCTACAAATGACCCTCCATGCGCTTTAAATAGAATTCATGGACCAATCGGGTGTCAAGCCACGGATCAAGTGTCGGTAATACTGAGGAGAGAATGAACGTCGGATCACTACATATCGTGACCGTCGGATTGTAAGTTACAAATGTACATAGTAAAGAAACACACTTACTACCTAACTCTATACTAGACCAAGTTATACTTAACTATTCCTACGTGTCGGAATATCCTAACATCCCCCCTTAAGAACAACTTGGGATAGGATTGAAGGATTTACAAATATGACACAATAGGAGAAGGAAGGAGGCACTAGAGCCTATCCCCCCTTAGTGACAACTTCCTGAACTCCAACCATAAATCGAAGTTTAGTGAACTTCGCCTCTGTGAGAGCCTTTGTGAAGATGTCTGCAACTTGATCATCTGTTGAACAATATTGCACTTCAAGAACATGGTCATGAATGAGCTTTCTGATGAAGTGCATGTGTAGTTCAATGTGTTTGTTGTGCTGATGCTGAACTGGATCTTTGAAAAGCTGAATGGCACTTTGATTATCACACCAAAGTGTAGTCAGATGATGCTACTAAAACCAAACTCTGATAGGATCTTGTTAGCCTCCTGCTGCAGCAGGTTACTCATATTTCACGATTGACATTTTTACAGTCCAAATATGTCATACTTTGCATGTTGCAATGCTCCATATTTGCTGAAAGACACCAAAGAAAGAGGCCATGAAAGAATGCTACTCAAAATTCAACTGCTGCATTCCAATTTTGAAGAGTTATTTCATTTTTGTACAAGTCTTAGTCAAAGGGAGGTCCAAACAGCTTAATCTTGATCTCCCTAGGTTTCAATTTCCTGTTTTAGAATATAGAGAATGTAATCTATCCAAACAGCTTAATCTTGGCAGATTTTAGATAGGTAGAGAAACAAGGGTGCTCAACAACTTAATCTGAGCCCCTGGAAGAAATAAGTGTAGAAATAGATAGGAGAGAAGTCCAAAACAAAAAGTTGAAAAGTTGGGTCTGCAAGTCCAAGTGCACCCAAACCAAAAGAAGAAAAAATGTTAGGTAAGTAGGCTGGGTAGGTAATTTTGAGGTTGCAGAATGCTAATTTGTGATAAATTCCCCATTTTCAAGTGTTACATTCATACAGATCACAGTTAGCAGGCAGTTCCCATTTGAAGGACTTCAAGCGAGGTATGACTAACTCCCTTTTTCTTCCTCTTCCCTAAATGATTTACTAATTCCCCCAAAAGAGGTCAAGATCTGCTTGATATCTCTTAGTTTCATCATTCTTCATATCATTTGCCTTGGTAAAGATCTGCTTTACTCAAGGAGGGTCCATACTATCTCTACAAAGTTCTATTTCCCCTTCACAGCCTAAGATCTTCCAAACTTAGCGCTTTCTTATCATTTTCATATTAACTCCTAAGATTATTATGTAAATCCCTATATATTTCCCCTTCCCCCTATTAAAACTATGTTAATAATTCCCCTATGTAAATATCCCCTTCCTCTAGTTGAAATATAACCATAAATACCTCCTTGGGAATTACTAAGTCACCTGGATCTTAGTAAGAGCCCTCATCTCCACATAAATTCCCCTTCCCTAGTGTTTTGGACTCCTTCCAAAACACATAGAACCCCTCTCCAAATGCATAAACCAACCCCCTCCGCCCATTTCTTTGGAAATTATTAAGATTTGATTAATAATTAAACAAAGCGCCAAAACATCACACCATTTCCTAAAGCTAAAACCCACCCGTGCCGCGAAAAATTAAAAAATAACGCGCGCGCTGTTTCACTAAACCTCGCGCACCTTCTCCGCCCGACCACCGTCAGATCAGCCCTCACAGATCTGACGGCTATTATGCATATCGGGTACCCTCTTGTATGGGTACGTTAGCACCCAATGTCCGACGGTTTTACCGTCGTACACCGGGACAGTTGGCAGCTTCCCATTGCATCGGTCCGCCCCTGACAGAAACCACCTCCGTACCAAAGGCGGTCTGATGAACCCCAAAACCGCCCTTCCCCTCACATGACAGGAGCACCGCATCACCCCGCCACGTCGCCTCCACCTCACCCCTTCCTGCCTGTGCCTGGCCCACGTCACCTGCCACCGTGTCCCACCACGTCATCACCCTGCCGTACTGCCATGTCACCCTGCTGACATCAGCATGCTGACGTCACATCCGTACCATATGGTCCCACTCTTGACGTCATGCTGACGTCATCCGCCGTATCGCTGACGTCATGCTGACGTCAGCAGCCAAAAAACGGAAAAACGCGCAAGCGCAGAAATCAAGCTTCGGAGCTCTGGAATGAAAAACAGAGGTAGTTTTCGATGCGTGAAAATGGGCCATATTGGAGAATCTTTATGGGATCTTTTGATTCCTCGGCCCTTTTTGCACTGAAAATAGCAGAAAAAGCCCAATTTTTTTAATTTAAACGTATCTGAAGGCAGAGAAAGACTAGGTTCAGAGGTTAAAGAGTATCAAAGCAAATATGAAGATAAAATCATGTCAAAGAGTATCAAAGTAGCGGCAAAGTGTATCAGAGGAGATCTTCTTAGGGCTCGAGGCAAATCAAGCATTGAAAGAAAGCCCTGAAAGTCAAGGAGCAGTTAAGGAACCATTCAAAGCTCACCAGCACAAATGTCTGCACATTAAAGCTCACAGGAGATCAGTGGACCAAAACTCAATGCACAGTTATTACAGAACCACTGCACCAAGCCACAGAGGATGACACATTAACTCATTTTTTATCCATCTACCTCTGGCGCGGCCCAACGCAAATTTACTTGCATTTAATTCCAGCATAGGTTAGGTTTAGAAAGTTTTTTTCCTGCAGACCTATTTAGGTCAGTTGTAATAAATAACTTCAGATATTTTGCTTATATATACCACCCTGAAAAATGGAGTAGGGGTTGGTGATTATTTGATCTTGGTTGTTCTGATTGTTCGCTCGAGCAGAGACTCGCACTGTATATGTGATAATTTTCTATAATCAAAGATTGCTTGAGAGTTCGGAGAATGGACTGTGCACTGTGTTCAATTGGCTGAAGAGTGATTGTGGAATTCCTGTGCTTCTATATGGTTCAATAAGTGTTCTTTAACTCTGTCTAGTTTCTTATGTTTGTTTTATCATCTATATTTCACCATCTAAAATCACATAAAGGAAGAATAGTTTAGGATTAGCTTGATAGCGCCCTATGCTCAATTTATGTGATTTCTGCATGTTTTCATCAGAAACAGCTATGAATATGCATACTTAAATGATCATGTTTACATTGTTTCCTTTCACATATGAATGTTAATTTAGGAATTCCTAACTACTCCTGGATAACCATTCATTCACCTTCCCTCTCTGTCAACTGGTGAAAGATTCTTAATTACCTTCCACCTCTGACTTTCATCCCATCTTTTCAGCAAATCGATATTGTTTCATGTATAGCTATCCTACTCTATAATCCTCTTGTGACCAAGAAAACGCAACAGAAAGCCTTAATCCATGACTCTATGCCCAATGGTTTGAAACTTATCACACTATCCCTTGCCTCTCTGCTTGAATGCAACTTCCTTCCATTCAAACTCCATCCAAACTTGAAAAAACCCACTAAATCCAATACCTAGCCTAAAATCAACATCAACAAAGCTAAATTATTAAGAGAGAGCCCTCTCTGATTGCAGGTGGGCTAGAACCTTCAATCCAAAGATTGGTTTGTGGTTACCTCGGTCGTATCCCTTCAGGAGCCAAGGGACAACCTGAGTGATAACATAATGGCGACTCCACTGGGGAACTCCTCAGATAATCTCACAAAACCAGTCTACAGCTCCACAGAGGAAGAAACCAACCTTTAAAAGTCACGGTCAACCTGTGGTCTTAGAAAACGTCCCGAAAAAACAAACTAGAAGCTGGCTCCGAAGAGAAATCCACGATATACAAGGTCAAATCCAGACCCCAATCGCTCAGCTGCTTTTGAAAATCTGAATTTAATCCCCAAAATCATTAGAAAACAAGAGCAACAAGAAGACCCTACTGCTTCCAGTCCTGAAACGGTCCAGCCAAGCTGTGTTCCAACCCCTGTCAAAGTTCTATTTCGTTCGACCCCTAATTCCCCTTGTTCCTCATCCACTTCTCCAGGCACTTCTTCCACACCTCCATTCGCTACAAACACTACCGCTACAACTTCTAGTATCCCAGCTGTTCCAGTTGTTCCGCTCATCTGGGTTGTTCCCCTTATCCCTGTGAATATGGCTAACAGATATGCACCTTTACAGTTGCCTCCAAATCCTGGGGTTATGCCTCAGGATTATCAGACCAAAATAGCATATTTTGATGGCACAAGTGCCTGCACAGCTCTCTAGCATACAAAGAAAATGTAGGATTACTTTGAGAGCTATGAAATCGATGATGATAGTGTGAGAATGAAATTTTTTGTTCAAAGTCTAACAGGCGACGTTAGGACTTGGTTTAGAGCACTTCCAGCCACTTCCATAGGAGACCCCGAAGCCTTATACCAGTCATTTATCAACAGATGGGAGAAAAAAAAGGACCCCCTGCACATACTATCTGAGTATGATAACATCAAAAGAGGCCCTCAAGGGACTGTCTTGGACTACTGTGCAAGATTTAACAATGTTTATAATGAAATACCACAGAATCTAAGACCTCCACCTGACCTTGCGTTGTACAAATTCCCTGATGGTTTTGATGCTGAAATGTCTTATCAGTTAAGGGAAAGAGCCCCCCAAACCCTTGCAGAAATGCAAAATGTTGCTGTTAGTGTGGAGGCAAATCTAATTACCAAAAGGAACAGAGCCAGAACTGAGAGAAGAACAACCTTCAAGGAAGAACCCTCAGCCTTCGATCAGAAGCTAGATGCTATTATCAGTGGCATCCATAGGCTGGGAGACAGAGTAGAAAATGTTGAGAGGAAAACTTCATGGGAAGGACAACAACCCAGTACCATAAGGAATCCAAATTTCAAAAAATCCCAAAACCCAAACGCTGGAAGGGCTAGTCCCATCCATGATATTAGGCCTCCTTTCCAAGAAAATTATGCAGAGGCATCCACATCCAGTGAGCCAACGGATGAGACTCACATGAATTTGTTAGATTCAAAAAATGAGCAACATACTTTTCTCACTTAAGAAGACCAAGACCATCATGACATAAACCAATTTCAAACTAATTCTGGTGAGTCTTTTGATTTTAAACAAGGTTATGATACTGCTGTATATGAGGTACACAAACAATATAAGTTGAGGACAAGGACCATTGATGACCCTGCACCTAGCAGAGCAAAAGAGAGTAAACATCCCAACAAAATCAAAAGCAAGGTGATCATAACCGAACCAACAGATACGTCTGTCCCAAACCCACATCAAGTGACTGTAGAAGACATGACAGACCCACAGCCTCCTGTTGACCAGCCTCTGCCTCCTTCTTCCTCAAAAGAAGAGGGGAGCAGCATTCCCAAAAGTCTTCCCAAAGCAGACATACCACAAGCTGTCATTCATCATAATGCAGACATTCAAAAAGAAAACAGAGAAAACATTCTTGACAACAAAAAAACTGCTTCTACTAATGCAAGGATTCCGCTGGAGAAACCATTTAACTTAGAAGCAGAAATTGGAAAACTCAAGATATCCATTCCCCTCTCTGAACTTGCCAAGCATGATGTCTATAGGCAAAAAATTCAAAGGTCACTTCAAATGCCGCAGCTCAGGGATGATGCAAATGTTTTAGATGATACCCCTGAGCTGCTATTTGGTCCAGAAGTTAATGGTAAATCAACATATGGACCTGTACCACCCTTCTATGTCAGCCTGCACATACATAACAAAATCTTGCACAATGCTATGTTTGACTCAGGTGCCTCACATAACCTTATGCCCAAAGCTGTGATGGAAAAGTTGAACCTTGATGTCACAAGACCTTACAAAGATCTATACTCCTTTGACTCTAGTCAAGTCAAATGTTTAGGCTTGATCAAAGACCTTTGTGTGTCTTTAGTCCAATTTTCCAACAAGACAATCCTAATGGATGTAGTAGTTACTGACATTCCCGCAAAGTATGGTATGCTCCTATCAAGATCATGGGGAGAAAAACTGCAAGGATCACTTCAAATCGACCTCTCTTTTGCCACTATATCTATCTTCTGGCAACCAAAGAGACTATACAGGGAAACACTGATGAAGTATGTGGTAAGTAGTCAGGAAAAGCCCTAAAATTTCCCAATTTACGCAATCCATTCTGATATGGATTCTTTTATTTTATTCAATGATGACACAAATCTTCCAACTGATGAGAAGCCTTCAGCCTTAGAGCAAGAAACATGCATCAATGAGGAATCAGTTGCCAATACCCATGAAACTATCACAACAATCAAGGCAACCAGCAAACAAGTAGAACCTCCCCAAATAGAAAATGTAAGTCTGCCCAACCTTCAAATAACTGAAGCTCCTAACACCAATCATAGACAAGAAATTACATGGTATCTAGAGTTTGATGGTTCTGTCAACAAGTTAGGAGCAGGGGCAGGGGTATGGATTCACAATACACACGATAATCATGCAGAAGGCCATGCCTATAGGTTAAAATTCAGGTGTACAAATAACATGGCAGAGTATGAGGCTCTCCTCTTAGGCCTTAAATTGCTCAAAGCCCTAGGAGCTGCAAAAGTGTCCATTCTAGGTGACTCTGATTTAATCATACAACAAATGAAAGGTAACTTTGTTACCAATGACAATAGAATGAGAGCTTATAAGACTGCTTCCACATAAATACTCAAGTCTTTCAATGAATCCAAGCTTGCCAAAATTTCAAGAGACCATAATATTCATGCTCACAGCCTAGCAACCTTTGCTAGTACATGCAAGCTTCCCTTCGAGCCAAACCACCATTTCACTGCTGAGATAAAACATAGACCCTCGGTCCCTAACAATGTTAAAGATTGGCAAGTGTTTCAAAATGATGCCCAGATTAACAATTTCCTCACTTTTGAGGGCGAATTTTCGAATACGAATATTGACATGGATGCCATAAATGATCCCCACAACTAACAGAAGAAAATCAACAGGCTGTAACAGCTGCAACAGCTAAATAGGTCCTTAACCCAACAGTTTTTGATAATGCAAACATACAAGAGCTGAAACATATGCATTTAGAAGAAACAACCAAAACTGAGACTGAGTTCATTGACCTAAAGGATAACTTTTTGCCTGTTGGACTGACTCCATTAGAAGACATGTTTGATGATAATGATGTTCCCATGAAACCAAAAATGGAGCCTATAAATGCTGCTATTGAAGAACATAACATAGGAACAGTAGATAGGCTCAAAGTGATTAAATTATCCAAAAATCTGCCTCTTGCTCAAAAACCAAAATTGTCGATCTGTTCAAAGAATTCCAAGATGTATTTTCTTGGAGTTATGAGGACCTGAAGTCCTATGACACCTCAGTAATTCAACACACCATTCCCTTAAAGCCAAATCAAAAACCATTCAAAAAGAAACTTAGAAGAATCAACCCCATGCTTCTTCCTCTCATTGAAAAAGAAATAAAGAAAATGTTTGAAGCAGGTATCATTGCACCCATCAGATTTTCTGAATGGGTATCTAATTTAGTTCCCACAAGAAAAAAAACAGGAGAGGTTACACTGTGTGTAGACTTGAGAAACTTAAACCAGGTCTCTCTAAAAGACAACTACCCTTTTCCCAAAATGGACCACATCTTACAAAGAGTAGTGGGTTCATCTAGAATTTCTTTACTAGATGGATTTTCAGGATTTAATCAGACACTTGTTCACCCGGATGACCAACACAAGACAACCTTTACCACACCATGGGGAACATTTAAGTATGTTAAAATTCTTTTTGGGCTAAAGAACGTTGGGGCTACTTTTCAAACGGCAATGGATATTGCATTTGCCAAGGAGATACATGATTTCCTTATTGTTTACCTTGATGATCTAACCCCATTTTCCAAATCTGACCAAGAGCACCTTAACCATCTAAGGCAGATTTTCATGACATGCAGGAAATATGGCATTTCCTTGAATCCTAAGAAGTCCCTGTTTGACCTTGAGGAAGGCAAGCTCCTAGGCCATATCATATCAAAAGATGGGATTAGAATTGGTCCTGAAAGAATTCAAGCTATCCTCCAAATCCCATATCCAAGAAACATAAAAGAACTGCAAGCATTCCTTGGAAAGATCAATTTCCTAAGGAGATTTATCCCGAACCTAGCCGAGCTAATAAGGCTACTAAGCAACATGTTAAAGAAGGATGCAAAGGTAAAATGGTCTCTTGAAACCAAGCAGGCTTTTGAGAGCATCAAAATTTCCTTGACTCAAATGCCTGTCCTCACCAGTCCACAACTCGACAAAGATTTCATCATTTTCTCTTTTGCATCTGAGCACACCATAGCCGTTGTCCTGTTGCAAAAGGATGATCAAGGTAATGAAAATCCAATTGCTTTCTTCAGCCAAGCTTTAAGAGATGCACCCTTGAAATATCAGATTATGGAAAAACAGTCTTATGCCCTGGTTAAGGCCATCAAAGACTTCAGAGTTTACATCTTATATTCCCATGTGATTGCCTATGTCCCAAACTCTGTTGTAAAAGATATACTAACTCAAGAGGGACTAGAAGGCAAAAGAGGCAAGTGGATTGCCAGCATTCTTGAATACGACATCGAGATAAAACCTACCAAGCTGATAAAAGGACAAGGGTTAGCCAAACTAATGTCCGAAACAATTTTCCAAGCCTTAGACACTAATCAACTAGACAATGAACCAGAGCTGGTGACTCCACAGATCAGTGAAACGTTTTTGCAATCCCCATGGTATGCTGATATTTTCTTTGTATTGTTAAACCAGTATGCTCCCCCAGGATTGTCCAGAACCAAGAAAAGATTTTTAAGGATGAAATCATCAAAGTTTTGTGTCATAGATGGTGCTTTGTTTTGGAAAAATCATGAAGGAATATTGCTTAATTGTTTGACTATGAATGAAACTAACAGCATCATGAAAGAATTCCATGCAGGGGACTGTGGAGGACACTTATATTGGAAGTCCACTGCTGACAAGATCTTAAGGGCTAGTTATTATTGGCCCTCTCTATTTGCAGATGTCAAGAAATTTGTTGTTTCATGTCACAAATGCCAAATCTTTGAAGGGAAAATAAAATTACTGCCTTTGCCCCTTAAGCCCATTTCAACCGAAAAGCCTTTTCAACAATGGGGTCTCAACTTCATTGGAGAAATTCATCCCTCTTCCTCAGGCCAACACAAGTGGATTCTAACAGCCACTGATTATTTCACTAAGTGGATTGAAGCAATCCCATGTAGACAAGACAATGACTCCACCATTATCCAATTCCTTGAGAGCAATATCCTTTCCAGATTTGGCTGCCCTGAGAAAATCATCACTGACAACGCCGCTACCTTCAAATCCAAAAAGATGATCAACTTCTGTCATAAATTCCACATTACCTTGGGCCACTCCACAGCTTACTATCCTCAAGGTAATGGCTTGGCTGAATCATCCAACAAAAGCCTCATCAATATCATAAAGAAACTGCTAGAGGAAAACAAAAAGAACTAGCACAGGAAATTCACAAATTCTCTATGGGCAGATGGAATTTCAACCAAGAAATCCATTGGGATGAGCCCTTATGAGCTAGTATATGGCATGGAAGCTAGATTTCCTTCATCTTTGGGCATTCCTACTATCAAATTGTTACAGGAGATTCAGGCTGAACCAAATGACATGCAGAGAAGAGTGAATCAAACTATTCAGCTTCAGCAACCCAGAGAGCAAGTCTATGAGAAAGCTCAAATGCTGCAAGAGAATCTCAAAAAGATGTTTGACAAGAAAGCTAAAGCAGAGGATTTTTGGGTTGGCAGCAAGGTTCTAAGATGGGATTCCCGAAGAGAGGACAAGGGAAAGCATTCAAAATTCGATTTTCTATGGAGAGGGCCATACATTATCAGCGCAGTGCAAGGCAATAACAAATATTTCCTCAAGTCCCTGGATGGTAGCACAGCTGAAGAAGGCCCTGTTAATGGTCGAATGCTAAAACATTACCATGATCCCTTTTGAAAGAAAGAACAGGCGGTGTTATTTTCTATACATAAATTTTTTATATATATCAACATTTTATTTTATTTTGTAACAATCCAATGCTGAAGCACGCAGAAGAAAGCAGGCAGTGCTTCACAATTTACCAGAAAATCAGTTGAGGGAAGTGTTGTTTGTGGTCCTAAATTTCAAATTTATCTAATCAGTCAGCACTAAGAAGTTTTCAAAAACACAACAACAACAGAAGATCAAGGCAGTCTGACCTGTTGTTCTTGGCCTCTCACAAGGAGAAGCATCCCCAAGTGGAGCCACTGTTAGCCTCCTGCTGCAGCAGGTTACTCATATTTTATGATTGACATTTTTACAGGCCAAATATGTCATACTTTGCATGCTGTAATGCTCCATATTTGCTGAAAGACACGAAAGAAAGAGGCCATGAAAGAATGCTACTCAAAATTCAACTATTGCATTCCAATTTTGAAGAGTTATTTCATTTTTGTACAAGTCTCAGTCAAAGGGAGGTCCAAATAGCTTAATCTTGGTCTCCCTAGGTTTCAATTTCCTATTTTAGAATATAGAGAATGTAATCTGTCCAAACAGCTTAATCTTGGTAGATTTTAGATAAGTAGAGAAACAAGGGTTCTCAATAGCTTAATCTAAGCCCCTGGAAGAAATAAGTGTAGAAATAAATAGGAGAGAAGTGCAAAAGAAAAAGTTGAAAAGCTGGGTCTGCAAGTCCAAGTGCACCCAAACCAAAAGAAGAAAAAAATTTACGTAAGTAGGCTGGGTAGGTAATTTTGAGGTTGCAGAATGCTGATTTGTGATAAATTCCCCATTTTCAAGTGTTACATTCATACAGATCACAGTTAGCAGGCAGTTCCCATTTGAAGGACTTCAAGCGAGGCATGACTAGCTCCCTTTTTCTTCCTCTTCCCTAAATCATTTACTAATTCCCCAAAAATAGGTCAAGATCTTCTTGATATCTCTTAGTTTCATCATTATCCATATCATTTGCCTTGGTAAAGATCTGCTTTACTCAAGGAGGGTCCATATTATCTCTACAAAGTTCTATTTCCCCTTCACAGCCTAAGATCTTCCAAACTTAGCGCTTTCTTATCATTTTCATATTAACTCCTGACATTATTATGTAAATCCCTATATATTTCCCCTTCCCCCTATTAAAACTATGTTAATAATTCCCCTATGTAAATATCCCCTTCCTCTCGTTGAAATATAACCATAAATACCTCCTTGGGAATTACTAAGTCACCTGGATCTTAGTAAGAGCCCTCATCTCCACATAAATTCCCCTTCCCTAATGTTTTGGACTCCTTCCAAAACACATAGAACCCCTCTCCAAATGCATAAACCAACCCCCTCTGCCAATTTCTTTGGAAATTATTAAGGTTTGATTAATAATTAAACAAAGCGCCGAAACATCATACCGTTTCCTAAAGTTAAAACCCACCCGCACCGTGAAAAATTAAAAAATAATGCACGTGCTGTTTCACTAAACCTCGCACACCTTCTCTGCCCGACCACCGTCAGATCATCCCTCCCAGATCTGATGGCTATTATGCATATCAGGCGCCCTCTTGTATGGGTGCGTTAGCACCCGATGTCCGACGGTTTTACCGTCATACACCGGGACAGGTGGCAGCTTCCCATTGCATCGGTCCGCCCCTGATAGAAACCGCCTCCGTACCAAAGGCGGTCCGATGAACCCCAAAACCACCCTTCCCCTCACATGACAGGAGCGCCGCGTCACCCCGCCACGTCGTCTCCACCTCACCCCTTCTTACCTGCGCCTGGCCCACGTCACCTGCCACCGTGTCCCGCCATGTCATCACCTTGCTGTACTACCACGTCACCCTACTGACGTCAGCATGTTGACGTCACATCCGTACCAGATGGTCCCACTGTTGACGTCATGCTGATGTCATCCGCCGTACCACTGACGTCAAGCTGATGTCAGCAGCCAAAAAACGGAAAAACACGCAAGCGCAGAAATCAAGCTTCGGAGCTCCGGAATGAAAAACAGAGACCGTTTTCGATGCGCGATTAGCGCCGAAGCGCTAATCACGCATCGCTACGGAAAATGAGCCATATTGGAGAATCTTTAGGGAATCTTTTGATTCCTCGGCCCTTTTTGCACCGAAAATAGCAGAAAAAGCCCGATTTTGCTAATTTAAACGTATCTGAAAGCAGAGAAAGACCAGGTTCAGAGGTTAAAGAGTATCAGAGCAGATATGAAGATAAAATCATGTCAAAGAGTATCGGAGTAGCGGAAAAGTGTATCAGAGGAGATCTTCTCAGGGCTCGAGGCAAATCAAGCATTGAAAGAAAGCCCTGAAAGTCAAGGAGCAGTTAAGGAACCATTCAAAGCTCGCCAGCACAAATGGCTGCACATTAAAGCTCACAGGAGATCAGTGGACCAGAACTCAATGCACAGTTATTACATAACCACTACACCAAGCCATAGAGGACGACACATTAACTCATTTTTGATCCAGCTACCTCTGGCGCGGCCCAATGCAGATTTACTTGCATTTAATTCCAGCATAGGTTAGGTTTAGAAAGTTTTCTTCCTGCAGACTTGTTTAGTTCGGTTGTAATAAATAACTTCAGATATTTTGCTTATATATACCACCCTGAAAAATGGAGTAGGGGTTGGTGATTATTTGATCTTGGTTGTTCTGATTGTTCGCTCGAGCAGAGACTCACACTGCATATGTGATAATTTTCTATAATCAAAGATTGCTTGAGAGTTCGGAGAATGGACTGTGCACTTTGTTCAATTGGTTGAATAGTGATTGTGGAATTCTTGTGCTTCTACATGGTTCAATAAGTGTTCTTTAACTCTGTCTAGTTTCTTATGTTTGTTTTATCATCTATATTTCACCATCTAAAATCACAGAAAGGAAGAATAGTTTAGAATTAGCTTGATAGCTCCCTATGCTCAATTTCTGTGATTTCTGCATGTTTTCATCAGGAACAGCTATGAATATGCATACTTAAATGATTATGTTTACATTGTTTCCTTTCACATATGAATGTTAATTTAGGAATTCTTAACTGCTCCTAGATAACCATACATTCACCTTCCTTCTCTGTCAACTGGTGAAAGATTCTTAATTGCCTTCTGCCTCTGACTTTCATCCCATCTTTTCAGCAAATCGATATTGTTTCATGTATAGCTATCCTGCTCTATAATCCTCTTGTGACCAAGAAAATGCAACAGCGAGCCTTAATCCATGACTCCATGCCCAATGGTTTGAAACTTATCACACTATCCCTTGCCTCTCTGCTTGAATGCAACTTCCTTCCATTCAAACTCCATCCAAACTTGACAAAACCCACTGAATCCAATACCTAGCCTAAAATCAAAATCAAAAAAGCTAAATTATTAAGAGAGAGCCCTCTCTGATTGCAGGTGGGCTAGAACCTACAATCCAAATATTGGTTTGTGGTTACCTCGGCCGTATCCCTTCAGGAGCCAAGGGACAACCTGAGTGATAACAGATCTGACGAAGCCACAAGGATTCCTTACTAGCCTCTACGGCACCACGATACTCTGCTTCTGTTGAAGAAAGAGAAATGGTAGCTTGTTTCTTACAAGCCCACGTAATAGGTCTTGAACCAAGATTAAACACATAACCGATAGTAGACTTCCGATCATCAAGGTCACCAGCCCAATCGGAATCAGTGAAACCAACCAATAGAGGAGATGCTTCGGCACTGTAATGAATGCCAAATTAAACTGTACCTCGAACATAACGAAGTATTCTTTTAGCTGCTTTCCAATGACTTTCACGTGGGGTTTGCATAAACCGAGCAACAAGACCAACAACAAAGGAAAGGTCAGGACGAGTATGGGTTAGATACAAAATGTTTCCTACAAGTTGACGGTATAAGGTAGCATCAACTTCGGGGGAAGTACAAGTGACTGAAAGTTTGACTCCAGACTGAAAGGGAGAAGGAGCTGGCTTACAATCTTCCATGTGAAAAAATCGTAGAAGATCACAAGCATACTTAGATTGGGAGAGGAAAATACCTTCCTTGGATTGCAAGACTTGAAGACCGAGAAAATAATGTAAGTGTCCTAAGTCTGTCATTTCAAACTTCTTTTTAAGGCTGGACTTCACATGGTTGATAAGGTTGGGATCACTACCAGTGAGGATAAGATCATCAACATAAAGAACAAAAACGATAAGAGACTTGCCCACTTTCTTGGTGTAGACAGTATTGTCAGAATGACACCTAGAAAAGCCAGATTCTAAAAGAAGCCCGAGGAGCTTGCTTGAGACCATAAAGAGATTTCTTAAGTCGACATACAAGGCTGGAGTCTGTTTGGATGAAGCCAATGGGTTGTTCCATATAGATTTCTTCATGCAAGTCCCCATGCAAGAAGGCAGATTTAACATCCATCTGTTGGACTTCCCATTTTAAAGAGGCAGCAAGGGAAAGAACAAGGCGGACAGAGTTCATTTTGGCAACAGGGGAGAAGGTTTCAGTATATCAATGCCTTCAACTTGTGAAAAACCCTTAGCAACAAGACGAGCTTTATGTTTATCAACTTTCCCATCTGGTCCATACTTGGTTCTGTAAACCCATTTGCATCTAACAAGTTTTCGTCCCTTTGGTAGAGGAACAAGATCCCATGTATCATTTGCCAATAATGAATGATATTCTTCATTCATAACTGCATCCCAATCTGGTTGGCCTGAAGCTTCTGCAAAGGTGTCAGGATCATAATTTGCTGAGACTTGAGCTAGTAAAGAAGAGGCTCTTTCAAACTGAGAACGTGTACGGCGCTGATCTGTAGGATCACCGGAAAGATCACCTACTGCATCCCGAGTAGCACGGACCCATTTTGGAAGTGAAGGAGCTGAAAGGATCCTGAGAAGGTGGGGGAGGATTGTCATCCTCACTTTCATCATCTGAAGAAGAAATATGTTGAAAAGTAGAAGAGATAGAGAGAGGTGGCACATTCGTCGAACTAAGCTAGTAGGTCGATATATTTTCATCAAACTTTACATCTCTTCTAATGATAACATTTTTGGACTTAAATGGAATACGTCTATATCCTTTGAAATCTTCAGAATATCCAACAAAAATACATTTTTCACTCTTAGGTTCTAAAGCTTTACATTTCTCATCTGGAATATGGGCCCATGCTTCACTTCCAAAACACGAAAGTGACTCACATTTGGTTTAATTGAGCTCCATGCTTCTTCTAGAGTGATATTCTTTAAAACCTTAGTACGAGTGCGATTTATTATGTAATTTGCACAGTTAATTGCTTTTGCCCAATAATTAAGACTAAGTCCTTTAGATTGAAGCATACAATTAGCCAATTCCTTTAAGGTGCGATTCTTCCTTTCAGCTACACCATTTTGTTGTGGAGTATATGGAACAGTATGTTGCATTTGAATTCCATTCTCAGTGCAAAAGTTGATGAAGTCGTTTTTAACATATTCTCCGCCATTATCAGATATTAGCTTAAGAATTTGATGTCCAAATTGTTTTTCAACAAAGGCCTTAAAGGCCAAGAATTTTTTAAATACTTCACTCTTGAGTTTTAAGAAGTATACCCAAGTGCGTATGGAGAAATCATCAATGAAAGTTAAAAAATACTTGTATCTAGAGAAGGAAACAAGTGGAAGTGGACCACATAAATCACTATGCACAAGCTGTAAAGGGGCTGAGGCGTGCCATGAGGCACGTTTTTCAAAATTGTCTCGATGATGTTTTCCGAGCACACATCTGGAACAAACACCATCTCTGCAAGATACCATTGGAGACCTGTCACCATATTTTCTTTACATAGATTCTGAAGGGAGCGATAGTTTAAGTGACCAAATCGCTCATGCCAAAGTTTGCTCACTTCATCATTATGAGCAACAAATACCGAGGGAAGATTTGATGACCCAAGGTTGTGAAACTTATACAACCTTGTAGAATCATAAGCAATGCCAGTAGCTAAAATCTGTCTAGGATCCTTTAGGTCCTTAATTACAACATCGTGAGGTGAAAATTCAACTTTTTTACCTTCACCTGAATGAGTTATCTGATATACAGATAGAAGGTTGCAGGATAAGGTTGGAACACATAATACATCATGAAATTGACCATTGTCTATATGAACAGTTCCAAACAATGTAAACTTTGAAACGGGAACTGATATTGTTACCCGTTTCATAGAGATAGCAAAAAAGTGACCTGATTTTGAAAAGGGGTGATGCAGAACATGTTTGGTCAATTTAGTGTGGTCTAAATTGCTATTTATAATGTCAACCCGGGGTTCGTAAACTAACAAAGTGAGGTGTACTATATGTACTTAAATAACCATTTCCTTAGGCTTTTGTCGTTTTAAGCTTTTTAGTTTGTTTTTGGATTTTATTTTTCTTTAATGTGTGATGATGAAAGTGAAGTGTGAAGTGTGTGGAGTGTAGATGGTGATGGTTTCTAAACTTGAAAAATGCTCAAAAGAAAGTTTTGCAGTAATGAAATCAATTCTTAAGAGAAAACAAATACATCAAATAGTGAACTAATGACAATGGCCCAGTATCCTTGCTGTTGAAAATGAAAAGAAAGCAAAAACTTGGAAAACAACTCAAACTTAAAACAAAGCAGCTAATTCACACTACTCTAACTTTTCAGATCCTTTGCCCTTCGGCTCAATCTACCTGATGGGAAGTAATCATAAACAAGTTAAGTAATATGATATTTAACTGTTCAAGAAAGTAAAGTGCATAAAAGAAACTAATCACACTACTTGAATTCTTCAAATCCTTTACCCCTCAGCTCAATCTACCTTGGGGGAGTAATCATGAACATACCAAGCAATATGATAACCAAATGTAAATTGCAGAAAAGAAATTAATCACACTACTTAAACTCTTTTAGTCCTTTACCATTCAGCTCATTCTACTTTATGGAAAGCAACCATGAGTAAGTAATATGAAAACTAAATCACACTACAGTTAGTAATATTCTGATTTCCTGCTGATATAGTCATTTGACCACAGAAAGAAATCATAAATTGTTAAGCAATATGATATCTAACTAGCAGAAAAAAAAAGAAATAAGCAAATAACAACTTGAAAAGGACAATGCTGAATGTAAACTCCAGAAAATAAAAGTTAGCAGGAAGGACAAGATGATCTCATATGCCAAAAGTTATTAAAAAGATGAAAAATTGCCCGGGCTGCCTAAGAGAACCTGCAAAAAGCATTGATCAGTTTACAACTCTAAGAAAACAAAGGTAAGGATACGAACAGCAGAAACATAAAACATATTATGTACAAGCTAATGATAAAACAAAAACATAATGAAACTAAATAAACACTTTACAAGGCTTTAGCATGCAGGGGCCCTCTGCCACTTCAGCCAATCAAATAATCACACGGCTATCTTTAGAAAAGTCTTCTCATGTATTTAAATCAACAACATATAAAACATTGGGGTGATAAGATAACCAGTAGCGCGGAAATTACAAAAACAGTTCAAAATTCACATGTATTCAAAAGTCTCTCTATAGCGTTCAACAACGCGTTATTTATAATGCAAAATAATACAACTAACTAACAACTACTATGCTATTAACTGCGTTTCCATAGACACGTAGATCTCTTCGGCCGAGATCTAGTGTAACTGTCGTTATGCTTCTTAAATCTTCAGAGTGGTTGGCTGTTAGATTCCCGGTTCAGGAACGATCTCCAGGTGCGCTGGCGCCTTCGTGAGCTGAGAACTAGGCCACGTATCACTCACGTGCCCAAAATAGTGACGTGCCACCGCTGAACTCTTTGGCTGGCCTTTCTCTTTGACTTTGGTTGACTGCGGCCTCTTATGGATGATTTGGCTGATTCGAAGGGACACGTTCCATGTACCTGCCATCTGGAGCTTTCCCATGTAGCTCGTTCCTTCAGAGGACACCTGGAGCACAACTTTTAACAAAATAGTTGCGGAATCCTGTGCTGGCTGCGGAAACCTGTGCTGGCT
>APFE031481037.1:2451-15056 GCA_000404065.3 Pinus taeda | reverse complement strand
ATAGAGTAGAACCTGTTTTGATACCATATGTAACAACCTCGATTTAAAATATACAAATACTTACATCAATTTATATGATTAATAATCAACACCCAATTATTCAGCGATTTAACATAGAATTTTCAAAAAACACTAGTAGAGACAACTTACCTGTATCGATAATATTCCTTAGTTGTGTTTTTGGAGTTGAATGCTCTTTGAATTCTGCTAACCACAACAAAGATTTTGGGGACGACTCTCCACCCAACTGTGGACTTAGTTGCACATAATATTTTTCTACAACTGGCTACCTTCAAGTTCTCAATCAACGTACTATTTCCAGATAATCTTTTGATTCACAACACTTTTATCCCAAGAGAATGGATGAAGGAATGAATGTCTCTCATCCTCTTCATTGTCCATTAAATAGACCAAAAATGGAAAAGGGTCCGCACGCTCACATTCCATGTATCAACATGCAACTTTTATTTCGTTATTTTAACTTTACTTAATCTGATATTTCTCTCAAGTTAACTTCTTTTATTATTCATTTTTGTTAACTTTACTTATTTCATTATATTATAATATATAACTCTAGTTTATTTATTTACTATTTTATTTATTTATATTATTATATTTTCTTCATTATTTTTTACTAATTTATTTATTATTTATTTGGCTATTATTATATTTTTTTTTTTAATACTATTATTTACATTATTATTCTTTTCTTTATTTGTATTTTAATATATATATAATATATATTAATTAGGGGACATTACAATCATTTTTAGAATATTTTCCATATGGTGGGAGCTAATGATTTTTGGAGAGTCTTCTTTTAGAACTTTGAGTATGTAGTATTTTTCATCCCTTTGAAAACTTATTTATAATTCTGTTAAGTCCATGGTGATGGGGCATAATAATTGTACCATTTAACAACCAAAACAGTTTCACAACCACCCATTTAAATGGAAAACAAATGAGTTTTCAGGGAACACTCACCCATTTAGAGTTTCACATTTACAAACCGACCACCGCATTTAATGGATCCCTCATTACCAGTCATAATCTTAAAGTTGTAAACAACATGGATATAACAATATGTTTCTTGGGCAATGCAACAATGAATAAAATTATGGGTGTTGTCGTTGTCTGTTAAGGCAATGACCTTTTGTTGCTTGATACAATTGAATTTAACATAAGAGAAGAAATACAAAATCGAAGCATGCTAGGAGTTTTAGGGTTCTTCACATAGTTGGTCTAGAAGAGGAACATCCTCAGTGATGGGAATACTTTCCTCCTAATTCCCACCATCAATTTCCTCATCACAAATGTTCAAAAAATGACAATAAAAAAATTTTGCTCCTCACATTTGTACTATGGAATATTTTTCATCACAATTGTAGCAAAGAGCCTTCAGTTGACATTCACCATTTCAGCGTGTGTCAGTGTGGGACCTTAAGGGGCAGGGTAGGTTGTTGAGAGCTCCCATATTTGAGTAAGGATGTAGAGCAAAGTCGTGGCATTTAGATTGAGCATAGCATATAACCTGGGCATCATGAGAAATTCGATTCACCTCCAACCAAGAAGTATGGTGGTTCATTTCTTCGTGGGCTCCAATTTATAACCCTTTTTTTGTGAATTGGTAGAATCGACAACTAGGTCGTGCTTGTACTCATGTGACACAAGGTCAATTTTAGCTCCAATTTCTATCTTAAGACCACCAAGAAAGCATTGATTAAAAGGTTCATCAAATAATTTTAATTTTTTGACAACCAAATGTTCAAAAACATGAATATAACCTTCCACCATGCCTATTTGGTGTAATTTGGTAAGTTAGCCCACAATATTTGTATCTTTGATAAAGTATGCAAACAAGGCTTTCACAAACTATCTCCATGTTCTCACCATACAAATGTGTTCTTACGCCATTGCCATCACTATTAATGTTCCCTATATAGATAGAGGACCCTGATTTTAAGTATCATAATTTCATCTACTATGACATTAAGGGAAAAGTAGTGGTACATTTGGTAATACAACTATTTGAATCCGATCCTTCAAACTTATTCATATCAACTTTAGGAATGAAAATGAGAAGTGCCTAGTGGGATCTTCTTCATCCTCAATGTGCTTACCCTTATGGGAGCCTTCACCAAAAATATTGTCACTTTCTTTAGGCTTACTCTTCTTGTTTCATAATTGGATCAAAACATAGTTTGACTTGTTTAGTGTTATTTGTTTCCATTTTTCTAACTAACAGGGCAAGAGACTCAACCATTGTACTTTGCCCATGGTTTACACATTATCGGTGTTTTTCATTGGAACATTGTCTCCATCGAATAGGTTATTCAAGAGTTAGCCCAACACAATTATTGTCTTGAGAGGAATTTGTGGAAAGCAGGTCCAAAAAAAAAAAAAAATTGTTTATTGCAAAGTGATGCCATAATGATCAATATCTCATGAGGAGTATTTTGAGTTGTGTCTCTTCCAATGGTGTGGATGAATTTTTTTAATTATTATTCTTATTAATCTAGGGGAAGTATTACTCCTTATTGAGTTTTTTTTGTTGTGTGTAAAGCTCACCTCTTTATTGCTACAATGGATTTTTACATGAGATATTATGTTGTACTATTGGTCTGCCCACTGGGAAACCAAACCAATAGTACATAGAGAGAATCTTAAGATTGCAAGTGTCTTTTTTTTAGCAGTTTAGATGACAAAAAGAAGACATAATCTTAGAGTACATACATAGACAAAAGACAAAAATTGTGGGAGCTTTGCTTGACAAAGGAATTGTGACTCAACTGAGACCAAAAGGAGTTACCCATGACGATTAAGACAAAAAAAGAGCCTTTGTAGAGACCTGTAAGTGATGCGTAGAGAGTCACTGGTGAGGGGATCCACCACTGGGTTGATTTGGTTGCAGTGCGAGCCAATGGAACAACGTCGACTTCAAATGAGGTCGCACCTCCTCCACGCAACCAATTGACCAAGATACATATCCGTGGTAAAAAGTAGAACCAAACATGAAGGGTTATAAGAAGAGCCTTCCATCCACTGAGCATGCCGAGAAACATTGATATAAAACCTTGTAGGAGCATACCTTTCATCGCAAAGCTGATACAAAGCATTGTTAGCTATTAAAGCCCCCACTGGTTCACCCCATTTATACTTCTTCCAAATCAACGAAGCTTAAGCCAACCAAGCCATGTGCACAATAAGGAGAATTCTCGTAGGGAGCCATGAATTTCAAGAAACATCGAAAGGATGCTTGTGATGACCATAATCAACTGGGCCAAGTTCACCACATAGAAATTCCAATTCCAAAAGTGACAGAGCACCTGTCGAGAACCAGAATTGTCAGTGGATATAAGGGGGAGACAGGTAATTATCTCCATACGCAGAACCAAGCTTAGCATACAGAGAGTGCCCATACCAGACCTACATTGCGGGAGCCATTGGTAAACCATATGAGAGTCACTTGTGAGATAAAGGACATTCAACGCCATCTGCTCATCGAGAGGAAGCCAAGCATCCTCTGTGAGAGGTACACCATTATCATGCAACGTAGAGGCCAAGATAGTACCCACGAACCCCATACTCGCAGAGGAGGGGGAATGGTGCCAAGGACAATTGCAATGCTGATACTCCACCGATGCGAGAACCAGTGTAGACCAACTAAAGGACCAACCATCAAATGAAGAGAAATAAATAGGTACATAGGCATGGTGGGAGGAAGTCACAAACCTTGTAGAACTAAAGATTGAATCTACTTGATAACGTTCATGGCTTGTAAACAGAATGAAACGAGTGGGTGACCTAGCCATGAAGATTTTCATACACCACCTCCTTGAATGCCCATCCAAATAATATCGAACCACCATGATTACTCTGTAAATTATGAGAGAGGGCTCGTACCAAGATTTAAACAGAGAGAGTACGCTCTTTGCTATGTATTGAAGCCATCTATGCCAACTGGCTATGGGATGTGCGAGAGCCTGATGACTGTCAAATCCAAGAGAATTGCACATGATTAACCCAGGGGATCCCCTTTAAGTATTATTGAATTAATGAAATTCCCAGATTTATGATATTTTAAATTTGGTAGGAATTTCATTAACCATGCTACAAAAACTAGGATTTGCAGGGTTCTAATGATAAATTAGTGTTTCCAATAATAGTACACAACTTTCATATCTCATATCATAAAGGAGGATAAACCATACCCTTAGATATACTATTTGATTCTGCGTTATGTAAGAGTGATTTCCTCGAGTGTTGTTCTTACTATAGTATATCATTAGGATGATCGACAAGCTTATCTAAGGTTAACTTAAAGTGGGCCTAGGGGGCTTTTGATATACTTAAGAGGTACATGGAAGATTATAATGTATATATTTATTGTGTGATGCAATACTACTTGAAGGGGTACTAACAAATATTACAAGGGTGTCAAACTAGGTGATACCTCTTGAATTTTCTATGCACATTCTTACCCAACTGCATGTTCATATGCTAAATGACACATCTTTGTGTTAATAGTGTAATAGACTAATTGCTAATGTGGAATAAAATCTCATTGAAGAGCCATATTATTATACTAATAGTGTCTAATACACCACAATGTAGATCCATCTTAACTTTGGATCTATTAAGCATTGAGAGGAATCCAATCCCTCAACTCAACTCCATAGAACCAAAAACTCACAAATATGAAAACATGAAAATGCAAAAAATATATTTTAATTAAAAGATATTTATATTTTATGATGATATATTTAAATGTAATCCATATCTTAATATTGAAATCTTATTCTTTATATAATAACATATTTACATATCAATCTTTTTCACTCATATTCATAAAAAATATTTTGTATTTTTGTTTGTAGTTCTAATTCGCTAACATATATATTACAATTATTATAATAAGTATTATAATTTTTCAAATTATATATGACCACTTAAATATTACCCATGTGATATTATGTTATAGGAACACGTTTCAAAATAACAACCACAAGTTAAAATGGGCCTACAAAGTATGGTATGGATAAACTTAAAAAATATCACTTTGAAAAAATTGTCTTTTGAAAATTCTTCACATTTTGTGATGATCCTTAATTTGGATTATAAATTCAATTTAACTCTATAGTATTTTGGAAAAAGTTAATTGTTTTTGCCATTTTTATCTTTGAAATTCATTTTCACTCTAATTTTAATTTATTTAAAATTAATTTAATATAATTTTTAAAATAAAATAATTAATAAAAATATTAAAATAATTAATATTTTAGTATATTCTTTATTAAAAATGATAAATTAATCCAAACTCTTACCATTTTTTTAAGATATAAACATTATCCATATCAATATCATTAAATCACTTTAGAATCTGCTTGATCAAATTGCACTTTATGTATTGGATGTTTATAATACAAGTCAATTTTTCATATCCAAACCAACTGAAACACTCTTGAGCTCACGAAAAAGCCAAATCATCTAACAAAAAATATCCCAATCTGTTTTTTAAGATCACGTGTCTATACCTAACCTATATCTCCATTTCAACTTCTCGTTGTAAGTTTTCTAGTCACATCTCGTGGACCGTCGTGAATATTTCTCTCACACCCATAAAAGTTATGAATTAAGTATGTTATGTTAATGTATTCCAAAGTATATATGTGCAACTTTATGAATTTATAATGTAAACAAATAATAATCTAAATGGTAAGAGTAAGCTATAATCTAAAGTGGTTAGGAAAGGTAAGAATATCTTGCATAAGTAAAATTATTGAATTTAACAAGGGTTTATGGTTATTATATTTATGGATAATAATTTTGGTAGATTTACTTGTTAACTTATTTGGTTAGGCCTAACTCCAAAGGCGTCGAGGAGATTTGACTCCCAATTGGCAAGGTACTTAACAACAGGAACTCAAGCAATTGAGCTATCCCTGTGGCTATATAAATATTAAAATTATATTATCATAATTAATTTTATTTAATATTAAAATTCTACTACCATAATAATTAATATTTTTTATTCTAATTAGAATGAGAATATTTCACTTAATGAAATTCATAATTTGGTACATATTGTTGTTACTATTTCACCAAGTAAAATATATTTTTCATAAATGTCAGGAGTAGTTTACAATGTGTCAATCTACAGAGTTGAGAACATGAAACATGTGCCATACCATTCAAGCTAAGTTCTTTTCACTACTATTTTTTATTTTTTAAATATTGATTTTTTTAAATTTATACTCAATTACATATTAAAATATTAAATATGAGTTTAGATGAATGAGATATATATTTTTTTAATAGTGATATATAATTCTAATTAAATTTTAAAAATTATACCTCGATTGGGATGCAGGCTGACAATTGTGACAGGTTGGTTGTAGTAATGAGCGGTACCCTGGCAATTAGTATTGTCGCCCCCCACATGCTCAAGGCAAGGGGTGTGGTGACCCTTGGCATGATGCATGTTGGGGAGGTGGGAAAGGTGGCAGGACAAGAGGTAAGGCAAGGCATATAGGGGGGCGAGTGAAACAAACATTCATTGTTGGAGGGTCTGCTTTTGGAGAAAGGTGGTATCGCAGTGATGTGGGAGGACGTCAGACCCAGAGACGCCAAGCTCGACGACGAATGCCTGTTGATCCCAGGTATGTAATTCGGGTCTCCTCCACCACTATAAGTATGTCCTGGTTGGGGTTTTGTTGGGGGGAGAGGAGGGTAAATAGAAAGAGGGCCTAGGGGATAGAAAATTGCTGGTGGAAATGGCGAAGGCAATTGCCTGATTTTGCATCCATACCCTCTACCAGATGGGTAATCCTTATGTCCGTCGAGGGGACAATTGCATACTACTGGGTCTGGAAGCATCACGTTCCTTAAACAATGCTTGGGGGCAGGTTGACTCTAGAAAGAAAGTGCATGAGGGGCAGGAGATGGCAGAAGGGGGCAGGGGGAGGCCACTGGTAGGAGCCTTGGGGTGCAACCATTCCCGTTCCATGCAAAGTAAGTGCTGGGTTAATTAGAAATTCTATTGGACCGATGGAAAGGCCAGAAAATCCGAGTGGAAACCCAATTGGGTGGAACTGAGGGGTAGAGCCATTAATTCTTGGGCATCAGGGGAAGGAACCTGAACTACTTCGAGCAAATTGTAAGAAGAAATAGGGGTCTGCGAGAATGACTTAGGTAAGGGTCGGTTAACCTGCACACGAGCGCTAGTACTTGGGAGTGGAAAAAGAGTGTGATAGGGAGTTTGCTCTATGGACCTCCCCATTGCACGCTGTGGTCTCAAGACCACCCCAGCTCGGAAACCGTGAGAGCTAGTGGAGAGGAGAAGCAAGGGATGGCGTATAACGATGGAAAAAACATTTAAAATAGAGCCACCAAGGGGTGGTGCATAACTGCATTGTTGTGTTTCAATTTAAATAGCTGTGGCTGTTACCAATGCTCTGGCAAGCAGGTCATGGCTCGTGCTGCGAGGGGACATGGTCATGGCAGGAGAGGCCCAACACCTAAGAAAGACAAGGAGTCGAGCACGTCAGAACAACGCAGGGGCAGGGAGTCGGTAGAACACCTTATCACTGAAGTGACGAAGGCTTACCGTGAAGGGATGGATGCAGAAATTTGGAAATTGTTAGAAGAGTGGGAGGAGGAAGTAAAACAAGGCAGCAAGACAAAGGAAGAAATGGACAATTGGAGAACCTTAGTCCTAGATCCGAGGAACACTCGAGGAAGAATCATGCAGTTTAATTAACTTTGTACCTTTATTGATTAATGAAGAGTTTATTAGGCAAGGCAATGGAACAAATTTCCGTGGGAATGGCAGTGACACTCCATGGAACGTTGAGCTATAAGCAAGATTTGCAGAAAATCCTCTTCTAGTTGGATAAACAAGATATCAGGTTGGATAGAATCGACCACCATATCCCTTGCATACTGACACTGAATGACATGCCAGGGGCATCTGCCAAGGGTCCGACACCTGTTGAATCTACCTCAGAGGAACAGAAAGAATAAACTCTTACCCATACATATTTTTGTTTTATGGAGAAAACTCATCAACACATCATTTTATTTATATAATTAAAAAAAAATCAATCCATATTTACTAATACTAATTATAACTTATACGAATTAACCATTCAACTATTGTCAATTTTAATCGATTTTGTTATTAAAAAAAATTAACATTCCCCATCAATTTATTTTTCGTTTATGGCGTTATGTATAGTTAAAAACATTGAAACTATACTTTTTCAAATGCGCTTAATTTACACGTGTAGATATTGGATCTAAAATAATTTTAAATAACGCCCGTATATTTTGAATGTCAATGCGCTCAAATTTTACACGCCTCTCTTTTATATCCAAAATCTTACACCTGTTATATCTTGAATCTCAAGTTTTAGCGAATATAGGGTTCATATGAAATTATCCGCGAGATAAGGGCGCAGAGCTTGGTCACATCTATGACCGCTCGCTTGACAGAGGGCGCTTGGATTTTGCCTACAAATATTTGGCGAAAAGATATCGCCTCGAAAGGTGCAACTGAACAGCCGACCAGGAGAGTAAATGCATAAACTCGCGTTCCCCGTAACGTTATCAGTTTATCGCCGAGCAGATCAAACCCGCGTTCGGCCATCCAATCAACCTTCCTGGCACCCTGGACGACGTCTCTTAGGGTGCCATGACGGAATTTCATGGATTGTGAAGAGAACCGGCTTTGCAGCACATTTTCCGCTGTAAAATTAATTGTATTGAATTTCAGGAACTGGCGTTCCAGGGATTGGAAAAGATGATTCAAATTGCTCCAATTGCCCCGATTGGGGTTTCGATCCCTTTTCAGAACCGCAACAAATTGCAGCCATGGCGGACAAGGAAAAATGGCGACAATCTGGCGGTATTTGTGTCGAAGAAGCGAGGGCGTTTCGGCAATTGCCGCTGCCAGAAGACCGATCGACTGAACGACATTATCGGCAAGGAAATTAACGGACCCGTCGATATGGTGGCGGCTGAAATGAACGCTAATAATGTTTTAGTTGATAGAATTGTAGCGGACCAGGCGGAGAGAAAACCGAGAGCAGGGACAAATGAGAAGGAGAATCATATCGAGAAGGAAGCGTGGAACCTTCTCAGGTCTGCTGTTGTAGACTACTGCGGGAGCCCAATCGGAACTATTGCTGCAAATGATCCCACTGATCCCAGCATGCTTAATTATGATCAGGTTTTCATTCGCGATTTTATACCTTCTGGAGTGGCGTTTTTGCTCAAAGGAGAGCATGACATCGTCAGGAATTTTATTCTCCATACTCTGCAGTTGCAGGTACTCGGAATGTTTCATTAGTGTATGCTATTTTATTCATCGCTTGCATCTATTTTTATGCTGAATGCCCATGTGCAGAATGTTAAATTCGTCATAAAACCAAAAAAAGGGAAAAATGACAGCAATTGCATACCAGATATGGGTGCTGTTGTATTGGATTTCTGTAACAGGACTCGTGGAATGTGGCGAGTTCTGGGCAAATCTGATCTAGTTAGCATTTGGATCAAAAGTCATCCTATTTTGGTAAATCTGGACGGAGTTTGCTGAGAGTTTTGTCGAGTTTATGTTTCCACACTTAAAATCTTATGGATTTGAAATTGAAGTGAACATGTTGATGTGATAGCATTCAGCCTGACTCTGGGCCCTCTCTGGTTTCTGACTATTATCTATATGCGTAGCCATAATCATTGCCAGTCTTACTAACAAGGGGGGCATATTTTTGTATTGGGATTTGGTTCCACATTAACTCTCTCCTAACTAATTCCGAATTCATTTCTTCTGATATTTTAATAGGCCAAGTTATTGCCGACTCACTGAGTGAACACTCCCTTTTGTGTTTTCTGAGATATTGACAAATCCCAATGATGTAACTTCGCATAGGACTGGATTGACTTTCACTGGTCATCCTCAGTTCAATGTTTAGCCTCACTCAGTTCACTGATGAATTTCTTTGGTAGGGATGTTATAACCCTGGTATTAAAGTACACATACCTAAGTGTTAACACACAAATCTGCACCAGCAGACCTGCCTAATAATTAATTATAGCTCGTCTACCCTGGTCACCGCTAGATTCTTCTTTGTTCGGACTGGTGCTTTTCCAGTCTTAGGGGGGTGGTCCTAGGGGTTGCATGCCGTCATGAAACTATTATATCTGCGTAACGATCTAGTTGACTAGCACACAAAAGTTCACTCTTGAGATGCCTGTGAGCAGTCAAGGGAAAGGGTAAATTCTCAACAAAAATCAAGTTATTGAGATTAGATTCACGAGACAATTATAGCAGTCAGTGGAAATGAATGAAACGAGGAGAATATGCACCTTAAGTGAATAAGAAATCAGAGTAAGTGCATCAAATCCAACCAAACCACTGAAATGCTATTAGACTAACATCCAATCAAGAGATACTAATGGCTAGAGACAAGGCATAATCGAACCAAAACATTGTATTATTCAAGAGACATGGATTACATCATAGGGACAACGCATGACAGGCTGTAATAGGTCCAGTAGAATGCCATGATGGAGGCAGTCTGTCGTACCTGGAAGGTGGAAGGATGATGAGAGTTCCAATACTGCAATCTGCTCAAAAAACCCTGTCTAATCCTGCCTAGTCTTTTGAAATTCCCTGATATAGGAGCCCAAAACTGATGAGGAATAGGTTGCTTGAACTGTCTGTGGAAAAGGGAAATAAAGCATACTCAACTTGGCAAGTTTTGCATGCCTGCCGACAGTATTAACTTGCTGTTTGGATAACCTTTCTGTAGCATCATCTCAGTGCCGATGTAGGCTTCATCATAGTGTTTAAACCTTCTGTCTTTAACAGCAAACCTCCCCATGACTTGTTACTTTTTTCTGCTGATAGATATTGTCTAAATTCAAGCCACTCCATGTCATGACCTTATCCTGAAATTGCTGTTTCGCAGATACAGCAAAAATTTGTTGGAAATATTACCCTCCAGTGCTGGATTTCCACAAAATTACCACTCAACTGGAACAAAATTATCATATTGTTCATCCCTAAATCATGCCATGATCCCTTTCATCTGTAATATTCCCGGAAAGTTAATTGCCTAAGGGACGAAATCGCCCTATCGATCCTGTAGGCTACAGTCCTCAATAAAGGGGAAAATCCCCAAAATTTCCAATCCTGGGCGAGTTTTGGGGCAGCTGGGCAAAGAAACCCAAAACTGGGGTTTGGAGTAAAATCTACTCAATCAATTAAGAAGAGACCCCTCTAGGAAAACTGTAAATATATGAGGGTTGATTCATTTGATCATCATTGAATTTTATCATTTTATCCCTGTTTGTCTTTGAGCTTGAGGCTCTGAGGGTTTTAAGAACCCTTTCTCTTTGTCAATTTCGGTGGTGAAAGATTCCATTTTTGTTCATTTTGTTCTGGTACAAGAAAACATCTTGGAAGGGCAGCAAAAGTCTCTGTTGTCTTTGATCCTTGTTTTGGGCATAGGAATATCATTTGTGAGGCAGCGAGGCCCCTGTTTGCATCTTAATGTTGTTCAAAGCACAGAGTGATAGCGAAATCTAGATTCAGCCCTATCCCAAGTACCTACGAGCTGTTGGATAAAACCGAGCCCTAAATTTTGAAGACATTCTTGGAAGGAAGCTGAATTTGTTAGGGCCAAGGATATCCTGTGAAGCCAGGTGAATTTTCTCTAAGACAGGCAAACAAAGATTGAGCATTCTCTGAGGAGACGAAATGTTAACAGAGATTGCTTTCTCAGATCTGAAAGTCTTGAATAAATACAGGTCTCATCGCTGCGCAGAAAAGGATTCTGTGGTGGATGCATGGGGGTTCTTATTGTCTGTGGTGGGATAACGGAATTGTGGCACAAAGTTGATCTAAAAATATTGGAGTGCTCTGAATTTTGGCAATCTTGGAGTAGAAGTTGTTGAAATTTGGTACCGGAGGACAGGTGGTTCCCTTAGGCTTTGATCTTTGGCCTAGGGAAAAGTGTCCAAAAGATTTTAATTTTTCTCCTAAAGTGACTTTATAATTTTTATAAAGTTAAAATCTAATTTAAAAGTGACTTTAAGTGATAAAGTTACTAAGTCTAATTTTAAAGTGACTTTTATAAAGTCAATGAAAAATTAGAAAGGAAAAGTGACTTTGGAAATAAATGACTAAGTGGGTCTTTATTAAAGTGGGTGAATTAAAAAATAGAAAGTGAGATTTAAATGTGCATTTAATCTCAGCCATTGATCTAAATCTATTTCAGCCATTGGATTTAGAGATCACCGAAAAGTCACTTGGATCCCCAAAAGTCACTTGGAGTTATATTAAAGGAGAAAAATGAGGAAAAGATCATTCATTCTTTCATGAGCAGATTGGGAGAAGGAGAGCAAGAGAGCAAGGGAGATTTCTGGACAAGAAGGAGAAAGAGGCAGCAATTTGGCACACATACCAGGCAGCTCTTCAGCAAATCAGAACAACAGAAAGACAAGCAGAACAGCAGAAAGAACAAGCAGAAAAAAAGCTGATTTTTTTGCTGAAAACTGAGAAGTTTCCAGGTGGTCCGTTGGGCTGAAAACGGATAAGTTTG